>JANBXA010000114.1:18677500-18800000 GCA_030556225.1 Cricetiscus sungorus
CCTGATTTCTCCATGGAAACTCTCAAGGCCAGAAGTTCCTGGATAGATGTTCTACAAGCACTAAGAGTCCATTGATGCCAGCCCAGGCTACTATACCCAGCAAAATTCTCAATCCCTACAGATGGAGAAAACAAGATATTAAATGAAAAAGCCAGATTTTCACAATTCATATCTATAAATCCAGCCCTAAGGAAAGTTCTAGAAAGAAATCTCCAACCCCAGGAAGTTAACTACACTCACAAAGACACGACACAGGCAATAGATAATCCCACTTTACCAGAACCCCAAAGAAAAAGCAGGATAAATATACTCACAATACCACCGCCAACAACAAATCTAAAACAAACAAGAATTAACAATCTATGGTCCTTATTTTCCCTCAACATTAATGGTCTTAACTTGCCTATTAAAAGACTCAAGCTAACAGAATGGATACAAAGACAGTATCCATCCTTCTACTGCATACAAAAAACACATCTAAGCTTCAAAAATAGATGTTACCTCAGGGTAAAGTGTTGAAAAAAGATCTTCCAATTAAATGGATCCAAGAAGCAAGCAGGTGTAGGTATCCTAATATCTAACAAATTAGACTTCAAACCAAAACCACTCAAAAGAGATGAAGAAGGTCATTTCATATTCATCACTGGAGAAATCGATCAATACAAAGTCTCAATTCTAAACATCTATGCCCCAAATACAAAGGCACCCACATTCATAAAAGAAATGCTACTAAAACTCAAAGCTCACATAAAACCTCACACACTTATAGTGGGAGACTTCAACACACCACTCTCACCACTAGACAAGACCACCAGTCAGAAACTTAACAAAGAAGCAAAAGAACTAACAGAAGTTATGTCTCAACTGGGTTTAACAGACATCTATAGAACATTTCATCAAAGCACAAAAGAATACACCTTCTTCTCTGCTCCACATGGAACCTTCTCTAAAATCCTCCACATACTAGGTGGCATAACAAACCTCAACAGATACAAAAAATTGGAATAGTCCCCTGTATCTTATCAGACCACCATGCATTAGAGTTGGAATTCAGCAACAACACAAATTGCAGGAACCCTACAAACTCAATGCACAATTGCACAATTCCTGGGTCAAGGAAGAAATAAAGAAAGAAATTAAAGATATCCTAGAATTCAATTAGAATGAAGACACAACATACCCATACTTATGGGACACCTTGAAAGCAGTGCTATGAGGGAAGTTCATTGCACTGAGTGCCCATATGAAGAAAATGGAGGATAGTCACATTAGAGAATTAACAGCACAACTGAAAGCCTTAGAACAAAAAGAAACAAACTCACTCCAGAGTAGACGCCAGGAAATAATCAATTTGAGGGCTGAAATCAATAAAGTAGAAACTAGAAAAACAATGCAAAAAAATCAATGTAACAAAGAGTTGGTTTTTCGAGAAAATAACAAGACAGAGAAAACTTTATCCAAACTAAGGAAAAAGCAGAGAGAGAACATTCAAATCAACAAAATCAGAAACAAAAAGGGAGACATAACAATGAACACCGAGGAAATCCAGAGGATTTTCCAGTCATAATTTGAAAACCTGTACTACACAAAATTTGAAAATTCAAAAGAAATGGTCAGCATTATTCATAATAGCAAGAACCTGGAAGCAATCTAGATTCCCCTCAACTAAAGAACGGATAAAGATGTGGCACATTTACACAATGGAGTACTACTCAGCGGAAAAAAACAATAGAATCTGGAAATTCGCAGGCAAATGAATCAAATTTGAAGAAACCATTCTGAGTGAGGTAACCCAATCACAAAAAGAGGAGCATGGTATGTACTCACTCATATATGGATTTCAGACATAGAGCAAAGGATCACCAGCCTATAATTCACACCACCAGAGAAACTAGGATACAAGGAGGAACCTAAGAGAGACATACAAGGTCCCTCACAGGAAGGGAAAGGAACAAAATCTCCTGAGCATAGTGGGAGTGGGGGGGCAATGAGTAGAGAGGGAGTTAGGAGAAAGAGAAGGGGAGGAGTAGGGAACATGTGTGACCAAGAAGATTGAGTCAGGGGAGGAATAGACTAGAGTGGAACAAAAAAATGAGATACCATAATAGAGGGAGCCATTATAGGTTTGAAGATAAAACTGACTCTAGAGAAATGTTCAGAGACCTACAAGGATGACCCCAGACAACAATCTGAGCAACAGTGGAAAGGCTACCTTATATGCCCTTCACTGATAATGAGATTGATAACTAACTTTTTTGCCATCGTAGAGCCCTCATCTAGTAGCTGATGGAAACAGAAGCAGACACCCACAGCTAACACTGAGCCGAATTCCTGGAATCCTGTTGCAGAGGAGTGACAAGCAAAGGGGTCAAGACTAGGCTACAGAGACAGCTGACCTGAACATGGGGGAGCTCATGGACCCCCCCAGACTGATAACTGGGAAACCAGCATTGGACAGACTCAGACGCCCTGAAAATGGGCCTCAGTTGGAAGGCCTGGACAGGGTAAGGGACCTCTGACAGTGGAACCAGGATGTATCCCTGGTGCACGAAAGGACTTTGGGAGCACATTCCCCATGGAGGGATACTCCCTTAACCTAGAGACAGGAGGGAGGGCCTAGTCCCTACTCCAAATGACTTGACAGAGTTTGATGATCCCTCCTGGAAGGCATCACCCTCCCTGTGGAGTGGGGAGGGGATGGTATAGGAGGGGGGCCGGGAGTCATGAGAGGGAGGGAAGAAGAGAGGGAGAGGGAATTGGGATCAATATGTAAAATAAGAAAAAGTAATAAATAATAAATAAATAAAACTTCTCACCAAACTCTGTGCCTGGCATGTCTGCCCCCCCCCACCTCAGTAACCCTCATCTGCCTTAGAGCCTGCCAAGGTTCCCCTCCAGCTTTGTCATAACATTGATGCATGTGACCTTGGCAGGTTTTTCTGCATTTGCTCCTACTCATGGCAGTCTGAGATATGCCAAGACCCTGTATCCTACAACTCGGTCACTTTTCTAACTAAGGATCTCTGGATTCTTCCATCCACCACTGCCATGTCTGACAGGATTTTTCTCGACTCCCTCTTCTTTTCTGTCCTCTTTGACTCTATGTCTCTTTATCTCTCCCTTTCCCCACTTTACCTTTCTAATAAATCTCACTAAGCTAGATCTGCCTGGCATATTTGTCTCCCTGCTGTGGTCACCCTTGCCTGCTGGAGTCTACCAATGTTCCCCTTGAGTTTTATCACAACAACCTGTTGCCCAGGTAAATGCGAAGAAGGGCATGTTTCCCCCAGGCCAATGGAGTCAAGAACCAGATTGTAGTACTCTCTGCTACTTCTCCAATACCAACCAGATTGACTGCAGCCTCCATGCTTCCTGCCATGCTACTTGAAAAGTTCTCAGAAATTCTGTAATTGTGGATTGTTTTCTACAGTGTTTACCTAACATGAACAAAGGCCCAATTTTCATCCCAAGTACCACATAGTCTGGGCCTGGTGCTATTTTTGTGCAACTCATCCTGAAGATGTCAGGCAGGTCTCCTCTTCACGGAAATCTCAAACAAGAGAAAGTAAGAACCTTGTGTAAATGCCTTCAGCAGCTTGACTCACTCTGTTGAGAAAGCAAACAGAATTAATGAACCAGTTTTCATTCTCAATTGTGGAGCACAAGCTATATTTACAATTAATATACAACATAGTAATTAAACAAACAATAAAAGAAAACAAGGCTGGACAATCTACAGTCCCAGAGAAGCTAGGAATCGAGGGGGACCCTAAGAGAGACATGGACCCCAAGAAGGGGAAAGGGACAACACCTCCTGAGTAAATTGGGGTATTGGGGGAGGAGAGCAGAAGGGGGAGAAGAGAAAGGAGGGGAGAAGGGGAGGGGGAGGAGAACATGAGGGATCAGGAAGGTCGAGTTGGGGGAAGGACAGAGAAGGAGAGCAAAGAAAGAGGTACCTTGATAGAGGGAGCCATTATGGAGTTAATGAGAAACCTGGCACTTGGGAAATCTCCAGGAATCCACAAGGATGACCCCAACTAAGAATCTGAGTGGTAGTGGAGAGGCTAACTTTAATGCCCTTCCCCTGTAATGAAAACTAACTGAAATGCCATCATAGTCTTCATCCAGTAGCTGATGGAAGCCACGCCACTAGGATGCAGCCACCACTGCAAGTCCACTGGCAAAACAAGATGCCACTACAAAATGCCAAGTGTCAAAGCAGCCTGGCACATATGGATAGAGCATGGGTCTTGTCCATTGAGCCTGGGTTGGGCTAAGGAGGAGGAAGTACAGAAATTCTGCTCTACTGCAGGAGGCCATGACCTTGACAGTCACCTGAGAGTATTTGTAAGAACGGCAGCACTTAGCCAAAGCAGTTTGGCTAAGCGCTGAGCCAAACTCCTGGATCCAGTTGCAGAGAGGAAGGAGTGATGAGCAAAGGGGTCAAGACCATGCTGGGGAAACCCACAGAGACAGCTGAGCTGAGCAAGTGGGAGCTCATAGACTCCAGACTGACAGTTGGGGAACCTGCATAAGACCAAACCAGGATGCCAAACATGGGTGTCAGTTAGGGAGCTTTGGGAGTATGGGTCTTCCCAAATACTGGCAGTGCAACCAGTATTTACCCCTCATTCACGAAGTAGCTTTTTGAACCCCGTTTCCTATGAAGGGATACTTTCTCAGCCTAGATGCAAGGGGGAAGGCCTAGGTCCTGCCCCAAATAATGTGATAGACTTTGATGATTCCCCATGGGAGGCTTCACCCTCTGAAACTGTAAGCAAGCCCAAGCACACAGTTAAATTCTTTCTTTTATAAGTTGCCCTTGCTGTAATTTTCTCTTCATAGCAGTAGAAAAGCAACCAAAGAGGCTTCATGACCCTATCTCCTCCAAGAGATATCACCTTTCAATAGCGCTGTACATGGGACCAAGTCAAGCATATGACCTTCAGATGTGCTGTATCCATACTCTAGCAGCACCATTTATTTTCCTCTTCACATTGTTGTGTTCTCCTGCATGGCTTTTTCCATATCTCATTCTGGAACTCAGGCTTTTCGTGCTAGAAATGATGTCAAATAATGTGGTGGCATCTTGTTTCACCAGTGGACTTGGTACCCCACATGCCTTGATTTCCATGATCAACGTGTGCCGCTGACTGTCCAAGGCACCCATGAGCCTGAGCCAGCCCCACCAGCTTTCCTGTGTTCACACAGACAGAGGGCCTGTCTGCTTAGTTTCATGCCTTGCATTTGCATTTGCTAATTTCCTGCCATGCCACACAGCCTCCTCAACCCTGCCTGGCTAGCTCAGTTTCTAGAGCTTGAGACTCTTAGTCTCAGGGTCTTGGGTTTGTGCCCCACATTAGGTGCTAATTGAAGTCAGGTTTAAATGAGTACATGAGACCCAGATTAATAATTAACAGGTATTTATTAGAGAAGCACTTACACAATTAATGGTAAATAACTGCCACAGACTTCCTGCTCCTTAAGGTGCTCTCTCTGCCTTTCCAAATCTCAGATCTCTGACTACCACCCAAGAAAGCGAGCCAGCCCCTCCTCTTCCTTACAAGGGGTCATGTCTACACACCTGAAGCCACGCCACTAGGATGCAGCCACCACTGCAAGTCCACTGGCAAAACAAGATGCCACTACAAAATGCCAAGTGTCAAAGCAGCCTGGCACATATGGATAGAGCATGCGTCTTGTCCATTGAGCCTGGGTTGGGCTAAGGAGGAGGAAGTACAGAAATTCTGCTCTACTGCAGGAGGCCATGACCTTGACAGTCACCTGAGAGTATTTGTAAGAACGGCAGCACTTGATGTCAGAGAAGGCCAGCATTTCAGACTGCTGAAGGTCACTCCATCCAGACACTTTATGAGTTTTGGACTTTATACAGCACATTTCTTCCAAGTGACAGGCTCCTTTGTGAGTTATCCAGGTTTATGTAGGTTCATCAAGGTTTTGGCAAATGTGTTATAAATGTACCCACATGGGTACACAGAGGCATATTTATTTACACATGCACTTTTGATGATGATATTCATATAATATTCGTTATTATTTCCCCGGAAGCCCTACTATAGTAAAAGGGAACAAGTGTTTTGAATGGGCAAAATGAAATGGATGAGAAACAGCAGAGGTATCAATAGCTTTTGCTATTAGTTCTTGGAAAATTTCATACAACGTGGTTTCTTCATAATGACTCTCCCTCCCCACCTCTCCACCGACCCATCCCCACTTTCCTGTGCACCAACTTGGCATTCTCTTTTTTTCCCCACCCCATTTTGTGCTTCCTAAATACTCTTGGATGTGTGGTCTTCCTCTGGAGTGTGGCTGACTTGTCAGGGCATATATTCTTGGGCTAAGGCTGAAACTGAGTACCCAGCTCCCTCTGCATGCTAGGGTTTGCTCTGTTCATGCCTGCACATGTCTCATGCACAGCTCTTTAGAGCTGATAACCAGGAATAGTGGGCCACAGAGAGGAGAGATGTCTCTAGAAGAATGTGGGTTCTCAGGGATCACAAGCAGGGAGGCTGAAGGAACCGAAGGAAAGTTTGTTTCAGAAATAGACCCAAGTCTGACTCCCACAGCCAGCAACCCGTTTGCCAACCCCTTGGAAAAAGGGCATAACATGAAGAAATTTACCTCAGAGTTTTCATGGACACAGGGAACCAATTGCAAAAATGAAAGTAAGTCAAAGTCTAAAAGAGCGCAAGTGTTCAGGAAGGCCAACAGCCCCCAAATTCCTATTCTTGTCTTTTTGTTGTTGTTTCTTTCGTTTTCTTAACATAATTTTTATTGGTTCTTTGAGAGTTTCACATCATGCACCTTCCAGTCCCCCCATTAATATTATAGAAAAAAATTTAAAAATCAAAACAAAATTAAACAAAGCAACCAAGCAAGCAAACAAACAAAAATGAGAACAGAACAAACAGCAAGGACTCTTCTCCATTCTTTTCCCCTCTCCTGCATGTCTTCATCTGTCCTTGTGCCATTGGAAGCAGTGTGTCACATGGTGTCCCCTTTCATCCAATCAGCTTTACTAGCCGAAGTTCACTGCAATGAGTCACTGGTCTGGTTCAGGGCCTCTGGTTTCCACATGCCGTCATCATTGTATCCTCATCTAAACTCCTCTTGGATATTCTGTGGCTGCCCCAAGTCATGGAGGTCCTGTGGTTATCTTTCCGCAGGACCGGTCCCTTGACAAGCTCCGGCAGGTCTTAGATGGGGTAGACGTTAGGGCGGACCAGCCCAGGGCCTGGTTGTGGACCAAAAAGGAAGCTGAGCTGAGTCAGGGCCACTGGAGCCACAAGTCTCGGGTGACCGGGAACAGCCAGCTACACAATGCCCATGCCATCAGGGTCAACTCTTCCTTGCCTGTGGTGAGGGGTGGGGCCATCTCTTTCAGTACAGAGGCCAGCTGTCTTGCTGCAGTGTCCAGGTCAGCGAATGGTGGAGCGGGCTCAGCATGGCCCTGACTTTATCAAGCACGGTTCTTATGGTTCCCTGAGGTGAAAGAGAACACAGACGTTAATACAGACCCCAACTGCAGCTGGACCATGGACTCAGTCATGGCCCTTGGCAGAAGCTCAGGCCCACATGACATCCTGGCTTGGGTTCGAAGCACTGGCTGCTAAGATCAGGCTTGACAGTGGCTGTCAGAGGAGCAGCAGGTAGCAATTGACTTCCAGGATCAGCCCACAGGAAATCAGAGCTCTGATGGGTGAATCTCAGATAGCAAGGCCCCCAGAGCCTCAGCCCCAGAATGTCTCCTGGTACTGCCGAGTCTTCACATAGTCGCTGCTGCCATTTTTCTCCAGCATCTGGCATGGTGTGAATGGGCACGGAGATATTCCCACTGCTTTGAATGGAGTATGATTTTCTCATGGAAATACCCCATTATGTTCAGCATTTTTACCTGTGGATTATATGAAGATGATTTCTTCCTAAACTGCGCTGTTTAACTGAAGCAATGATTTTAACAATATTAGTGTCCGCTTAAATTGAATTTTGATGAATGAGGCTCTTTAATAAATATAGTAAGGGATTATGATAGAGGTTAGCTTGGTGGGAAAATTAATATATGTAAAGCAGGATAAAATGTTGCTTTACCAGAGCAGGAGCAACAAGGAAGTGTCACACACATGAGTTTCTCTTGAGAAGCCACATAGACTGTTTAAGAAAAACAATCGAGTCCCAGAAGCCTAGTTAGCTTAAATTATTTTATTCTTAATATAAATGTTGAGAGATGTGTTCATGGGTTTCAATGTGCATCACAGGTAAAACAAAGCTTTAGCACCTGCCTGAATAGAATTGCATGGGGGGGGGCTATGGATTTCTATTCTAATCATGTCTGTAAATGCGTTAAACAGTGAAGTATATGCTTAATCCCAGAATAAACAACTGAAATAGCTCTTAAAGGGAATCGGGTCTAGAAGGACTAGACAGGAGCGCCCATTTGAATGAAGCTGTCGGGGCAATCCTAGAAGCTTGATTCATGTACGTGTATTATTTGGATAAGAATAAAATGGTACAAAACTCAAAATTTTTACATGAAAGGCTACATGGATTATTGGGTTTCTTTCTTCTCACCTTCTTTCCCTCCTTCCTCCCTTCTTTCCTTTCTTTCCTGTGTGTGTGTGTGTGTGTGTGTGTGTGTGTGTGTGTGTGTGTGTGTTTACCTCATTGTTACGAGAGAGGACAAACCATGATTTGAATGTGAATCCTGGAGGCAGTTCTCCTCTTCCATCTTTACATGGGCTTCTGGAATCAAACCTATAATTGCTAAGCAACCTCCTTTATCCATTGAGCCAAAACACTGGCTCGTAGCCTGTTGCTTTGGAGCTATTTATGGAAGATTTAAAATCACCTAGATGTAATCTTCCTTTCAACTACAAACAAAAAAAAAAATCAAGAAACTTCACTTTTGTACATTTAAAATGTTTTGCATTTACCTATTTTTCTGGTGATGTGGATGGAATATCCTAACCATAACAACTAACTGTATTAATAAACATAGATTACACTTTTTTAAAAAGGAAATTATGTGAAAAACTCCCTTCTGACCAGTAATTTTGACCAGAATGTCTTTGCAAAGAGAACAGATTGAGAAATGGGTATGGGTAGAATTTTTAACGGAATTGCAGAGGTACTACAACCAAACGACCGGAAGAATAAGCATGTAGATCGCTCACAGGGCACTTCTGAGGTGAAAATAGTCACATTCTTTCCAGTTTATTTGCTTCACCCTCACCACCTGGTCTGAAAATGGCTGGGATTTCCTCTACTGGAAGACAGAGGCCTTATTGCCTGAAATAAGCTACTTGGTCACACAGATGAAGCATGGGGGAGTTTTGTTGTAATTGCTAGGCGTATATAAATGATAAGCCCCTCATTCTTGGGAGCACTGACAATATGTCCCATCATATTGAACAGACACAACTGAATACAAAGTGGCACCTGTCTTCCTGAGGTGTGCAGCTGGCTGGTCACCGTGGTCATTGAGTCTGTTCTTCAGGACTCTTTGAAAAAAGGCAGGATGACATAGACACTCTGTCTGTTAGGTATGGATTTCACAACATGCTCCCTTGGCCGAACACCGGTCTGGGTACAGACATGAACCCAGGAACATCCTGGGGAGTGTGAAGTGCTCTCGCTTCAGGGCAGTTTCTGTCTCAGGAGGAAGGTGCTCTGCATGTATGCGCTCTATTCATCTAATAGTTTCTGGAATACACCAATTTGTCCTTTCTTTCCTCTTTGTCCGTCTTTTGATATTGTCATTCTGATTAATGTGATGTTGCCAGGTAACCTCATGAGATATGGTATAAGCAGACATCCAAAGAGAGTAATGTATGCTGCTAACTGTATTCCACATGAAGCTTTCTATTTAGAGAGCACTTCTGGAGCATACCTCCATAGGCATGGAGCCCAGAGACTACAGTGTGAGATGTCTTTGCCTTTGCTCAAGGGGCATGTTCTGAGTAGTGACTTTTATTTTTGTGTATAAACAACTCCATATGCTTTGCAAGGCTGAGTTAGGACTGCCATTTTATTTACATTCTCTCTCTCTCCCTCCTTGATCAAAATCAAGGTCTCCAGGATCCTAGATAACCACTCTATCACAGGACAATACCCCAACATTGAGGAATGATCATTGAAATTCATTATTGTTGTTGTTATTATTGCTATGAGGTACCTGAAGAGAAGAACTCCTGAGAGGCCTAAACAAGCCCAATGGAGTCTTTATTCTCTGCCAGGGGGATGCCCCGGGCAGATTAGGAGGAAGCAGCCCCAACCTCCAGTTGCTTTGAGTTTTTAAGGGCAAAAAAAATGTAATTTTGAAGTTTATGGAAAGCAAGTGTTATTTACAGAAGTGAAGATATAACTGCCAAATGGTCAGGCAGTTGACTTTTAGCTCAGAGCCACATTCTTTAGGAATTTAGGGCTGTTCCAGAGACCAGTTTTACACAAGATAGCTTTAGCACTTAAGAGTATTCTTAGGAATCCTTTCATGAGATAGCATAGCTATAGTTTAGTAGCTTCCTGCAGTTAGCATCCTCCATGATAAAATGACAGGTGTACATTTCTTGGTCTGTTAAATAATTTATATACATTGATGCTTTCTATAGCTTGATAATTACCGCAGCAAATTACCATTGCAGCCTATCCTATTTTTGCAAAAATAGAATAAGACTAGATATTTCTTGTCATTGTGTGGAATGCCTAATCAATGCCATTTAAAGAAAGAAGGTTTTATGTTGACTCATGGTTTGAAGGAATTTTAGTTCATCATGGTCAGAATAGCGTGGGGTAGGAGTGGTTCAGTCAGTCCTTGCTGGTGGGAGCATAAGGTGGCTTCTTACCTCACAGCAGACAGGAAGCAGAGAATAGTACCAGACACTGGATAATAATACTCAGGGACCTATTTCTACCATCCAGAATCCTTATTGCAGAAGTTTCCATCACCTCCCAAAACATTACCACCAACTAGTGACCAAGAGATCAAACCCAGGAGCTTATGGAGAACACTTGACCTTCAACCTATAACACTCTCCATGGTAGATTAAGGCTCCTTCTTACAGCATGTTCCTGGAGAAAGGTGGGGTTTCAGTGAGGTTCTTTGCAATGCACATATTTGGGCCATGTCTATGTATACTGCTAATGGAGTGGCATGTGCATGCTAGGAACCTAGCATTCTTTCCCTCTCACCTTGTTCAAATTTCCAAGAAAGGACATTTATGGTGGTATGGTAAACACTTATTATTTTTTATATGACCAATATAAGTTCCAGGGCCAAGCTTTGTTTCATCTTTATAAGAATAAAATTAAAAGATGTATATGGGAATTTAAATCTTTATTTCTTATCAAATTTTTCTTTGCTTATCTGTATGACTTTTTCATAAAGGCAGTATTTCAAAACATAGCAAGTAAAATGATTAGTAATTAAGAGAGGCTGTGGTTCCTGCACTGACTCACCTTTAATGTGTCCATGTCTTTGACCATAACTACAACCTACTTGGAAAGGAACATCTCTTGTGCTTTAGTTATGGCCAAGAACTGTAGTATAACTGTAAGGGTGACTACTCACCATCCACAACACAAAGTGAGCACACCCAGAAATATTGTCCATCATGTATTTGCTATGCAAGCTGAATGTGCCTAGATGTATTCCCCCCACCATTTTCCCTCTTGAATTGTGACTTTCGACTGACTATGCTCAGTAGCATCAATCTAACTGAGCATGCTTGGATGTGCTTGTCCCTGAATGATTTCCCACAGGAATATGTACAGGTTCTCCAGATAAATTCCCTACATGCCCCTGTCCAGGGAAGCCATGGTCTTGCATTATTTCTCAAGCTTTTCTCTCCTGCTGCAGGTAATCTTTCTCCATTCTCTTATCTCTTGGCCTTGCTTATTTTGGCTTCCTATTTTGTTTTTTGTTGTTATTTAGTTGGTTTTTCATTTGTTTTGTTTTTTGGGGGAGGGGTTCTTTTTTGTAAACACAATTTACGCTTGTCACACGGGCTGGTTAAGTTTTTATTTTAGGCTGAAATTTGTAATCGATTAGCAAAATCCTGAATTTCTTTAGAAAGCATAAAACCTACATTTTACAGTTACACTAAATTAAGTAAAACCAAATCCACACTTTTAAATATTAGCAGAGGTAATGCCAAATAGCATACTTTACACAAAAGCCTCAAAGAATTAACATGAAATTATAAATTTTATTCCTGTGTGGCTTGTTTGCTTATTTACTCTATGGATTTTCTAAGAAATAAAAGGTAGGTATAAGACATACTGCCCGAACTCCCACATCTCACAAAAATGATGGTAGCCTAGGGGTGATACAGTGTAGCCTAGGGGTGATACAGTGATAACCAGGGACTTAGAGAGCCAGAGTGACATTGATACCGACTCCTCTTTGTGCAAACCAGTCTGTACCTGGCTATGAGGGACAAAGTAATACCTATACCTGTGTTTTTTCAGCAGCATCCAGAGACTACAGGACAGTCACAGGTCCATCGCAGGTGCGGGGAGGGGGGGATTCGATGGACAGAAAACTACCAGGACCTCCTCTGATCTGTATCATCACTGTGTTTATGAAGACTGAATTTCCAATTTGGTGATAGTGCTGGACATCTGTGGTCGAACTTTCACCATATTCTTTATCCAGCACCCTGGACAATTTAACAGTCACTAAATTGTAAAACCCTCATTTTGAAAAATTACAGAGGAATCATACAAGAATTAGGTTTTAAGAAACATCTGTACAATTCTCCCCAGAAATGTGAAGACTGCAACCACATCGCAGACACCTCTGAGGGCTCAGCAGAGGCCAACTCTGAGGCCTTGAGGTTCAAATGCACAGGTGATGGAAAGCTGTGTTTCAAACAGCTTGCTGTTACTTGCACCCGGGACACACAGGCTCTGTATTAGCTTTCCCAACTAATACTTGAAAATGATCTCAATTGTCCCAGAACGCCAAGAACTAAGGAACTAATTCTCATTCACCAAAGTTAGAGAGGAGTTTGGACTCCCTCTTGTAAGAGAGAGCATTTCCCTTCTGCATATTTTTGAAGGATATTTTGAATGTAAATAACCGAGAAATGGCTTGAGTACCAAACCAGATAAACAAAATCTGCTGGCAACACTCTTGTGTTGTTCCCATGGGGGGGAAATACTTTAAAAGCATATCATTCCTTCCTGTGACTAATTCTAAACACATCACTTAAGACAGTGCAGTCATGGGATCATCTGGTTATCCCAGGCCTAGTGTATGAGGTGTGACCTACACAGAATTGGTCATGGTTATTCCAGGCCTCCTCTCTGAGGTGTGGACCTGTAAAGGGCTGGTCAAACTCCTCCTCCAAGCTGTCTTCCATAGGTAGAGATAAAAACTATAAACGCAGGTACCAAATGATCTCCGTGGGGAATCAGAAACAGATGTTCCCCCTGGGTTCCAGAGGCAACCCCTTAGAACTGAACAAAACTTAGGAGTTTCCTGTGGTTAGAGTGTAAGCAAGTATCTAGCCAAGAAATAGCTGGGGTGCAATCTGGCTCCCATTTGGGGCTGTCACTGAGCGAAGGTCCTGGAAGAATATTCAGGAAGTGGAACCGAGGATGCAACAAGTTGCATTTTTATTTATCACAGTCCTCTAAGTAGCCTGTAAGATTAAGACGTATGTATATGTATAGAGTTCTTAGTCCTTAAAAACTGTATACACAAACAGTTACAATGGTCCGAGTTTTATGAGAGACCAGTGAAGTCCACGAGGCAGGAGGGATGCTCTGGAGTACTTTACAGAAACCAGGAAGGAAGGACGGGGATGTAAAGAGCTGTTGGCTGGTGCACATGCTGCGATCAGAACCTCGCTGATTAGAACCTCGCTAGGCACCTGGCTCCTCAGACTTCTCCGGACTCTTGGCTCTTGCAGCCTCTGTGAGAGTCTTCTTTGGGTTGACACCAGACATTGGAAAGAAGAAAGGTTGTCGGGGAGACAGGGTTGATGACCATCTCTATTATTGTCAGTCAGACCTAGGCTCCAGCCTCCTTCAACACTCCACCCCCACACCTCTAGTGAGGCGTGACTTAACTCTGGTCCCAGTCAGTTAGAATGTACCTAAGAAGGGTCAGGACCGGCTGTTTACCAGCTTTATGAAAAGCCCTGGCATCTGCTGTGTAAGGTAAGGGAGCAAAATACACAGCCGAGCGCAGAGACGCCGGAAGGGGGCGCCTGCGACATCCTAGAGGACTACTCAGGAAGTCAAGGGAGAATAAGACTTATGTTTCGGGAACACTGCCTTGTCACTCACCCAGAGTTCAGGGGTTTGTCTTTAGCTGTGGGGAGAAACCAGTGCTGTGTCCTTACCAGAGCTGCCCTCGGCCTCACCTCGGGGCTGGGCAAATCCGGGGTCACTCAAGTTCTTAGTAGGGCCTGCGGGTTCTGCACGTCGGGAAGGGACCTCAGGATGTCAGGGCTGCTGCTTGGGAACCACACTCCCGGGGTTCCCTGCACCCAGCTGTCACTGCTGCGTCGGGGGTCCAGAGAGCATTAGGCGGCACGGCAGGACACCAGCTGCCGAAGGCTCCTGCGGAAGCTGTCGTCCAGGAAGGCGTAGAGAAAGGGGTTGAGGCAGCTGTTGGCATAGCTCAGGCTGGTGATGAAGTAAGAGATACCGATGACCAGGGGCGTTTGCGGCAGGTCGGTGGTGAGTGCCACTATGGTGCTCAGGTGGTAAGGCGTCCAGCAGATGAGGCACACGGCCAGGATCGCCACCACCAACAAGGTCACACGCTTCTTGGCTCGGTCAAGAGCCTTGGCGTGGCTGTCTAGCTGGATGGCGCGCAGCCGGCACAGCAGGGTGGTGTAGAGGACGCAGATGGTGGAGACCGGGATGGCGAAGCCCAGCACCAGTGTGTACAGGCGGCTGGCACGCCACCAGAAGGCCTCTGGCTGCGGGAAGACCAGCACACACTGGCGTCGGCCATGCTCCTCGTCCAGCTGGGCGAACACCGCGAAGGGCAGCACGACCAGAGTCACCAATGCCCACACCGCCAGACTGACAGCGCGCGCAGCACCGTAAGTGCGCCCAGACACCCGGCGCGACTCGGCTGTGGCCAGGACCACCAGGTAGCGGTCCGCGCTCATGACAGTGAGGAAGTAGAGGCTAGAGAACGTGTTGTACTGGTCGACGGCCACGATGAGTTTGCACATGACCTCCCCGAAGGGCCAGCGCCTCAGCAGGAAGTCGGCGATGTTGATGGGCAGGACGAGGGTGAAGAGCTCGTCGGCGATAGCCAGGTTGAGGATGAACACGTTGGTGACAGTCTTCATGCGCGGTGCGCGCAGCAGCACATACAGCACCGCTGAGTTGCCCGCCAGTCCCACCGCGCAGATGACCGCGTAGACGACAGGCACTGCTACCGCCAGTGCCTGCGGCAGCGGCAGAGGGGCGGGGCTCGACCCGTTGGGGCAGCCCAGAGCCCAGCCGCTGCAAGATACATTGTCCCCGCCAGGCTCGGACAGCGACAAGTTGTGCATCTTGGCGACTGCAGGAGAGCCGGCGACCACCCGGATTTTACTCAGCAACCCCGCGGGACTGTGTAAGTCCGCCTTGATAGGGATCTGCCCGGGGCACTGCCGGAGTCTCCGAGCCTGTGCACCGGAGGGGCGTTTCTGGCAAGCTACTCAGCCCACTGTCGCCGGACTCCCAGGCTGGAAGCAGAATTGAAAACACAGGTTAGAGTACTCGAGGTGTACCTTTAGGGAGAAGCCAGATCCAGAGTTGGAGGTGGCTTCGGAGTTCCAGGCTCTGCCTTCCACCTGTGGAAATCTGATTCCAGCCCATCAAAGTGCTGCTATGCAGAATCCTCTTAACTCCCAGGAACATGTAAATCCACCTCACGCTGTGTTTTAGAGCACCAGGACACACCAGGGTCACACCACAGAATTCTACAGAGACACGTTTCCATACATGCTAGATAACAGGACTACCAGCAGCAATCTTTATCTTACCTGGCTGGTCCCAGAAGAGATCTGCTTTTCCTGGGGAGGTCAGGGAGGGATGTCACCTTCGCTGGAGGATGCTACAGCAGTGCCACCTGCCTGCAGCTTGGCCTGCCTCCCGGAGTCTGCCCAGAGGCAGTATCTCCAGAGAGCCTGAAGCACATAGCCACAATGACTGGTCTCTGCCAGCCTGTCACTCCTGGCCACTCCACTCCTAGAAAACCCTCTGAGCTAACAGAAAACAGCATCTCCCAAAGGCTTCTTTGGTGCCTTCTTACAATTTTAACTCGGTTAATTTGGAATCATGAAAAGCTCTCCTGTCAGGAACTGAACCTAAAAACAATAAAGGTAACATGCTAATAGTCTGGTTTTAAAGAAATATTGAAGAAAAAGTTCCCATACCAGGTTTTATTTATTTTTCTTTTCTATACTTTAATATTTAAAAATCTTTAAATATAAATATATTTTGATCCCATTCTTCCCCTTTCCCAAGTCTCCCAGATCTTCTTCCTTTTCCTACCGACCCAACTTTAAGTTCCTTCTCAAAACAAGCAAACAAAAACCTAATACAACAGACCCCGAACCAAAGAAAACAAAACACAAACAGAAAAAAAATGCAACTAAATAAAAGCACACAAAATAATTCTGGAGTCCATTATACGCTTGTCAGCATGAACATGAGGCCTGCCCTGGAGTGGTTGATATACCCAATGTCACATCATTAAAGAACATTTGTTTTCACTCCCCCAGCAAGTACAAATTTTCACTTTACTGTCTAATTCTTCATTCTTTTTTTAAACACATATAACAAAGTATAGTACAATGAGGTAAAACAAAAACTATCAAAAAAAAAAAAAAAACACCTATCACATCAAAATTGGAAAGTTGGACAGGACATACAGAACCCAAGAGAAGGGACAAGAATCAAAGACGGACTCATTCATACATTTAGGAATATCATATAAACACTAAACTGGAAGCCAGAGTATACGTGCCGAGGACCCTGTGCAGACCTGTGCAGGCCCTGTGCTTGCTGCTTCAGTCTGTGTGACCTCACGTGGGCTTAGCTCATGTTTCTATACAGGGCCGTGTTTTCCTGGTGTCCTCCATCCCCTCTTCCACTCTTTCTTCCACCTCTTCTGGTGGAGGAGACATCAAGTTTTTAGACTTGAGTTTTCCAAGTCTCATTCACTGCATAATGTCTGGTGTAGGTCTCTATACATTTTCCCGTCTGCTGCCGGAGGAAGCTTCCAGCTGATGGCTAAACATGGCACTGATCTATGAGTATAGGAGTCATTTTATTACTACCTCTTTTCATGTGAAATACCATTTGGTTTTACCTTAGGTCCCTGGGATATCTAGTCTCTGGTTCTTGGTCAACAAAGCAGCATGGGTTCCATCTCGTGGAGTGGGCCTTAAGAGCAAGCTGTTATTGGTTGGTTACTCCCACAAGCTTTATGTCACAGTCACCTTAGCATATCTTGCAAACATCACGCCATGTAGATCAAAGAGTTTGTGGCTTGCTTGGTGCTTACATTTCTCTTTTGTTAGCATGCAGAGTACCTTCCCATGCCAAAGACAGTAGAATGTAGAAGTGGAGGCTTTATGTAGGCACCTACCTGACATCTCTATGTTCAATGAGTTGTGTAGGTGTCTCTCCCCATTACTTAGTAATTTAATTTAGATTCATATATGTTTCACATATATTTTTAAAAGATTTTTTTTTATTTACTAGGCTTCTACACAACCTTTCAAATGCTCCTTAACTTTATCTGGTTTTCGTTGTTCTATCTCCCACACTCCCCATCCCCTAGCCTCTCCTCTTATTCTTCCTGTTCCATAACCCCCATTCATCCATAATCAACTGTTCTATTGTCCTTTCTTCGCAAGATATGTCTGCTCCCTCTAGTCCCTCCCTCTAACCTACCTCTGTTGTTCTGCAGATTGTAGCTTGGTTATCATTGGCTCAAAAGCTAATATTATAAGTATTTAATACCACATTCATCTTTCTGATTTTAAGTGTCATCACTAAAGATGATTTTGTTTTCTAATTTCACCCATATGCCTGATATTTTCAGGATTTTGTTTTTAATAGGTGAGTAGTATTCCATTGTGCAAATCCACTGCATGTTTATAATCCATTCACCCAGTTACAGGCATCTAGGCTGTTTTTAATTGTTGGCTACAATGAACAGAGCCACAACAAACATGATTAAGCAAGTGTTTTGTGATAGAATGAAGCATCCTTTTGGTATATGCCCAAGAGTGGTACAGCTAGATCTTGAGGTAGACCAATCCCCATCTTCCTGAGGAACTGCCATAGTGGCTGTCCAAAAATTGTATTTTCACCACCAGTAGATGAGTGTTCCTCCTACTCCACATTCTCACTAGTATGAGCTGTCACTTGTTTTGCTGATATTAGCCATTCTGACATATGTAAGATAAAATCACTAAGTAGTTTTGATTTGCATTTCCCTGATGACTAAGGATATTAAACATTTGTTTAAGTGCTTCTTGGCCATCTGAATTTCCTCTATTGAGAATCCTCTGTTGAGATCATATCCTATTTTTAAAATCAAGCTGTTTTCTTAATATCTAGTTTCTTGAGTTATTGATATATTTTGGATATATAAAGAATGGATATGTGGTTGCTAAAAAGCTTTTCCCATTCTGTAGGCTTTTTCCAAATGACAGTGTCCTTTGCCAAACAGAAGCCTCTCAGTTTCATCAGATTTGTTAATTGTTGATCTTAGTGCCTGTGTTAACATTATTCTGTTCAGAACTTCCTTTCTTGTGTCAACGAGTTCAAGACTATTCCCAAATTTCTCCCTTTCTATCAATTTTACCATATCTGATTTTCTGTTGAGGTCTGTCTGTGATCTACTTGGAGCTCCAGAGAGCAAATTTGAAGATTATTTAGTTCTTTTTAATGTTTTCCTCTCTTATCACCTTTACTTTGGGAGATCAACAGATTAAAACACTGAGTTCATAATCTAACCTTTAATAAACTTTCAACCACTAAAGTAGATAAGGCCCAGATAAAGAGCAGGCATTTCTTATGACATCAGCACTTGACATACTGAGAAAGATCTTGTGTCATCAGGAACACACCCCACAGAATCAGCAAAATAATGCTTCCTTTTATCTGTTCTGCTGTAGTCTATGGAAATTTGCATCACCTGAATTTTCAAAGTCTGTGTGAATAAAGATTCACAGACTGTATCCTTTAATATTTTCTCAATTGTGTGCCACTGCTCTCAAGTGTTTATATTTCTTTGTGATCAGTATTGTTGATTTTGAATGAAGTTTCCATTCAACTTGGCAATAAATAAATAAGTAGAAAATGTGTTCCATGAGCACATTTGACATATTGTACCAATATTATGATATTTGCCTGTTTTTAAGATGATCACTATGTTGCCTAGGTTATCACAAATTCTTGAGCTCAAATGATCAACCCTTCCATCACAGTTTCCAGAGCTGCTGGAAGTACAGGCATGTTCCATCACAACAAGTTCAATATTTGCCTTTTAAGTGGAGAATTTAGATCATAATATATTTGATGCAATTATAAATAATATTAGAGCAACTATGGCCTGAATGTTTGTGCCCCTCTTGCAGTAATTCGAATAACAAATGTTCCCCATAGTCTCTAGCATGTGAATACTTGGTCCCTAGTTGGTGACACTGTTTGGGAAGGATTAGCAGATATGGCTGTATTAAAGGATGTATGTTACTAGTGGTGGCCCTTGACAGTTAAAAGCTCCCAAAATTTCTAGTTTTCTCTCACTGCTTGGTGCTTCCAGCTCAATAAATGGGTCCTCAACTTTCTGCTTCTGCTACTATGACTTCACTCTATTACCATGTGATGGGGATGACCTCCTATATATATATATATGTTTCTCTTGTTGGTTGATTAAAAAAAAAAAACACTGTTTGGCTAATGGAGGCAGAAAAATAGGTGGTACTGGGAGATGAGGAGAATTCTGGGAAAGGTGAGCAGAGGGAGGTTGCCATGGAGGGACTGGGAGGATAGGACATGCCAGGTGGTCTCCGGTAAGATCAGGCCATGTAGAAATGCATAAATTAGTAGTTATGAGTTAATAATTGAGAAAGAGCTAGCCTATAAGAAGCCCTAGCCATTGTCCAACAGTTTCATAATTAATAATTAATTGTGTGCTTATTTGGAGCTGAAAAGGATGATGGGACCTGGAGAAACAAGAAAACTACAGCAACAATCATGGACCCCCTGGACCTTCTGGAACCATAGATCCAAATAACTCTTTCTTTTATAAGTTACCTTCATCATGGTACTTCATCACAGCAGTAGAAAAGTAACTAACATACCCTTCAGCCATTAAATGTAGCTAATGCTGATTTATAGTCTTTGGTTTATTTTTTCAATTTTATAATGTATATATAATAGAACCTATACTTTGATTTTTGGATTTGGGTTTTTCCTGTTACTATTTCACTAGGCAAAAGAAGTATTTTATTGCTCTCAACAATCCATCCTCTATGGTATACTGGGTTACCAAGCTATTATAATCAGTAAATTAGATGAATTAAATGCATTTTGACTTACAATATTTTTAATTTGTTGTCTTTATGAGGATATAATGTTATTATAACCAGAAGAAAAACATTATGAATATGTAGCCCCTAATGTGTTGGTATGTGGCCTTCAGAGGTTATGGGTTATGAGAGTACAGCTCTCATAACAATACTAGTGCCCTAGTATTGTTATATAATCATCTAAAGGCCCCAGAGATGTCCTGTTTCCCTTTCATATTATAATGTGTACTGACAAGATGTTTGTCCAGAGACTTTGAAGATTCACCATGGAAGGCCTCACCCTCTCTGGGGAGCAAAAGGGGATGGGATGGGCATTGGTGGGGGAGACAGGAGAGAAAGGGAACTGGGATTGTCATGTAAAACAAGCTTGTTTCAAGTTTAAATTTAAATATTTAAAAATATTCAAAAAATAAGATGTTTGTTCAGGAAGCAGGACCTAACTAAAGTTCAATATTGCTGATCTCTTCATCTTGAGCTTCAAAACCTCCAGGATTATGAGGAATCAGTTTCTCTTAGTTTATGGTATTTATTTATAGCAGTCTTTAATTTAAGAAATTAAAGCAGACAATTGAGACCAAGATGTGAGCTGTTGCTGTAACAAATACCTAAAATTTGTACAAGTGGACTAAGACTGGTTAACAATGAAGCGGGAAGAATTTTTGGAGTGCATGCTAGAAAAGGCCTACAGTGCCATAAATTCTGTGAGGAATAAAAGTAGACACGTGGAGACAGTTTCAATCTTGGGGAATCCCTAAGAGTCAGAAACAGAATATGTGTAAAGTAGTAAAGACAATAAAATCCAATTTACTGGAAACTGGATTTAAAAAAAAAAAAAGTATTCCTTGTTATAAAGTGGTAAAGAATGTGGGCATGGTAGTAGAACTTGTGAGCTCAGGAAATAGCTATAAAGCAAATGTTTAAGGAACAATTTAGTTCTTGCACACATATAGTAAAACTGTTGAGGAAAGAAATGACTTGAAGATGGAGTTGTTAATTAAAAAGGTAACAAAACTTAAGGATTTGGAAATATCAAGACACAGCCATATTGGAAAGAATGAAAATACTTGTTCTACAAAGAATGTGACCAGATAACAGTTGCATCTAACAAAAAGACTAATCACTGACCTGGGCAGAAACCAGAGCCTATTCTGTTGTTCAAATACACTGAAGGCTTCACTGAAAAGATTGCCATGTTGCCTAAGTCCCCACCACAGACCCAGAGTGTACATCCCAGCAAGCATGCATGTCTCTTCCATCTGAGAGACAGCATAAGGAAAATGCACAATCAAGCTAAACCCAAGATCAGTAAACTACCAATGTGTGATTTCAGCCTTTGGGATACAAGGCACAACTTAAGCACAGAGCTACCTCAGCTAGCTGAAACTGGGGCACACCTGTGTAATCCCAATGCTCTAGTAGCTAAGGCAGGAGGGTTACCATGAGTTTGAGGTCAATTTGATCAATATAGCAAGTTCCAGATCACACAGAAGTACACATTGAGGCCTTTCAAAACTGAGAAAAATGAGACACACAAACTGTGGGAAGGGAACAACAAGCAGGGACCTCCATGGGTCATGAGAGCAAAGCATAAAGCCAGAGGGTTAGTCTCAAGAACTAAATATTAATATTATTTGCAACACTAGATTTTAGATTTGTTTCTGTTCTTCTTCCTGATTCCTCCAAAATTGAGCTGCATTGAGAAAGAAGAATTCTAGAAATATAACAAAATTCATATATATTTTATGACAAAAGATAGAAGTTATGGATGATGGTAATGTCAAAAGAACAAAATATTTCAAGTGTGACAGATGAGAAAATTCAGAGGATTCCAACTGGAGTGTACATATGGGGGGGGTGCAGGCATAGGGGCACCTTTAATCCCAGCACTAGCAAGCCAGGAGGCCAATATCTATGACTTTAACATCAAACTTGGTCTACATAGTAAGTGTCAGGGCAGCCAAGGATACCTAGAGAATTGCTATCGCACAAAGCAAAACAAAGATAAACCTGTACATGTCGAGCTATCCTATTCAAACAGAAGAAACACACACACACACACACACACACACACACACACACACACACACACACACACGAGGGAAAATACCTTCCTACAGAGGAGGAACAATGTACTTCTCTTCAGAAACTCCTCAAACAAGAAGGGTGGTGCGTTGAAAGTCAAACCCAATATTCTAGATTGCTGTACCCAGCACAGTTATCGTATAGGGAGGAGGATAAACAGTTTTATTTATTTATTTTAAACATTTATTTATTTTATGCTGGACATAATTCTACATGCCTTTTTAATGCAAACAAACATTTATAAACAATATTTGAAAATATGGGTGTCGTTCTTTCCAAACTACTTTCTGCTGGTAGGGGGCGCTGTCATGGGAGAATCCTAAGAAGACCCAAAAATCCTAGCTGTAGTGGTCTGCAAGGCTGCATTGTCCCAATGACGTTGTTTCAGGGGGTCTTGCTCGATCAAACCACATTATTCTGGAAGGGATCCAGAGCTTTTCATTTTCTGTGGAAACAAAATTAAAAATCCTTTTCCACAGTAATTAGTCCTTAGCTTAAATTTTGAAGTCAAAGCATTTTAAATATATAATTAATCCAGCAGTATTTTTTTTATTACTAATATAATTTAAAATTTTACATGTGGATCCCAGTTTCCTCTCCCTTTCCCCCTCCCACTCTACCTCACTCTCTCCCTCTTACCCTCTTTCCTCTGTGGCATGCACCTTGGCCACCCACCCCTCCCATCTCCCCACCCCCCAGTCCTCTTCTAGGGCTATGCTATCCAGGTTGGGTCATGTAAATCTGTCAAGTCATTTGAAGTAGGGACTAGGACTTCTCTCCTGTCTCTAGGTTAAGGGGGTATCCATCCATGGGAGATGTGTCCGCAAGGTCGTTTTGTGAACCATGAATAGATCCTGTTTCTACTGTCTGAGGTCCCCCAGACTGCTCAGTCCTTCTAGCTGAGACCCATATTCAGGAGGTGTGAGTCAGTCCCTTGCTGGGTTCCTAGTCATCAATCTGGGAGGCCCAATCTCCTCCTTGTTCAGGTCAGCTGTCTTTGTGTGTTTCTGCAACCTGGTCTTGTCCCCTCTCTCTGCATCTGGATTCTGGTTCGACTCAGTGCTTGGTTATGGGTGTTTGCTTCTGTTTCCTACAGGTACTAGATAAGAACTCCATGATGGTGGATAATTTAGTTGATGATCTCACTATCAGGGAAGGGCATTTATGGTAGCCTTTCCATGATTGCTCAAATTATTAGTTGGAGTCGGTCTTGTAGTTCTCTAGAACTTTCTTTAGGTTCAGTATTCTCTCCAAACCAATAATGGCTCCCTCTTTTATGCCCCCCTCTCACACTAACTCAATCTATCTAGTCACACATGTTTTCCTTTACTCCCTTTCTCCTACTTCTCTCTCCATTCACTGCCCCCCCATTTCCCATGTGCTCTGGGGGACTTGTACCTTCCTCCTTTTGTGAGGGACCATATATAAATCTCTTAGAATACACCTTGTATCCCAGGTTGTCTGGTGGTGTGTATTATAGGCTGGTAATCCTTTGCTCTAGGTCTAAAATCCATATATGAGCAAGTACATAGCCTGTTCCTCTTTTTGTGACTGGGTTACCTCATTCAGAATGCTTTCTTCAAGTTCGATCCACTTGCTGCGAATTTCAAGATTCTGTTATTTTGTTCTGCAGAGTAGTATTCCATTGTGTACATGTGCCACATCTTCTTTATCCATTCTTCAGTTGAGGGGCATCTAGGTTGCTTCCAGGTTCTTGCATAGCAACAAATAATGCTGCTATGAACATAGTTGAACACATGTCTTTGTTGCATGGATGTGGGTCATTTGGGTATATACCTAAGAGTGGAATTGCTGGGTCCTGTGGTAAGCTAATTCCCATTTTCCTGAGGGACCACCATACTGATCTCCAAAATGGCTGTATGGGTTTGCACTCCCACCAGCAGTGAATGAGTGTTCCCCTTTCTCCACATCCTCTCCAGCATAAGTTGTCATTGGTGTTTCTAATTTTAGCCATTCTGGCAGGAGTAAGATGGTATCTCAAAGTTGTTTTCATTTGCATTTCCCTGATAGCTAAGGAATTTGAACATTTTCTTACATGCCTTTTAGCCTCTTTGATTTCCTCTATTTAGAATTCTTTCTTCAATTCTGTACCCCATATTTTAATAGAGCTATTTGGTGTTTTGTTGACTAGTTTCTTGAGTTCTTTGTATATTTTGGAGACCAGCCCTTTGTCAGATGTAGGATTGGTAAAAAAAAATTTTCTCAGTCTGTGGGCTGCTGTTTGGTCTTGTCAACTGTGTCCTTTGCCTTACAGAAGCTTCTAAGTATGAGGAAGTCCCACTTATTAATTGTTGATCTCAGTGTCTGTGCTATTGGAGTTATGTTCAGGAAGCAGTCTTCTGTACCAATTTGTTCAAGGGTACCTCCTACTTGCTCTTCTAAGAGGTTCAGTGTGGCTGGATTTATGTTGAGGTCTTTGATCCATTTGGACTTGAGTTTTGTGCATGGCGATAGACATGGGTCTATCTGCAGTCTTCTACACACTGTCGTCCAATTGTGCCAGCACCATTTGTTGGAGATGATTTCCTCCCCCCATTGTATTTTTTTAGCTGTTTTGTCGAAAAACAAGTGTTCATAGGTGTGTGGATTAATATCTGGATTTTCGATTCGATTCCATTTATCTACCTGTCTATTTTGTGCCAATACCAGGCTGTTTTCCTAACTATAGCTCTGTAGCAGAGCTTAAAGTCTGGGATGGTGATGCCTCCTGAAGTTCTTTTATTGTACAGGGTTGTTTTGGCTATCCTGGGTCTTTTGTTTTCCATACAAAGTTGACTATTATTCTTTCAAGGTCAGTGAAGAATTGTGCTGGGATTTTAATGGGGATTTCATTGAATCTGTAGATTGCTTTTGGCAAGATTGCCATTTTTACTCTATCCTTCCAATCCAAGAGCATAGGAGAGCTTTTCATTTTCTGTATCTTCTTTAATTTCTTTCTTTAAAGACACAAAATTCTTATTGTATAGGTCTTTCACATGTTTGGTAAGTGTTACCCCGAGATATTTTATGTTGTTTGTGGCTATGTAAAGGGTGATCATTCTCTGATTTCTTTCTCAGCCTCTGAATAAAGTAGGGCTACTGATTTTTTTGAGTTTATCTTGTATCCTGCTAGTTTGCTGAAGGTGTTTATCAGCTGTAGAAGTTTCCTGGTAGCGTTCATTGGGTTGCTTATGTAAACTATCATATCATCTGCAAATAGAGACAGTTTGACTTCTTCCTTTCCAATTTAGATCCCCTTAATCTCCTTTTGTTGTCTTATAGCTTTAGCTAGAACTTCAAGTACAATATTGAAGAAATATGGAAAGAGAGGACCACCTTGCCTTGTTCCTGATTTTAGAGAAATTGCCTGAAGCTTCTCCCCATTCAGTTTGATGTTGGCTGTTGGTTTACTGTATATTGCTTTTATTATGTTTAGGTATGTTCCTGTTACCCCTGATCTCTCCAAGACCTTTATCATGAAAGTGTGTTGAATTTTGTAGAAGGCTTTTTCAGCATCTAGGGAGATGATCATATGGTTTTTCTTTTTCAGTTTGTTTATATGGTAGATCACGTTGATAGATTTTCATATGTTAAACCATCCTTGCAACCCAGGGATGAAGCCTACTTGGTCATGGTGGATGATTTCTCTGGTGTATTCTTGGATTCAGTTTGCCAGTATTTTATTGAGTATTTTTGCATCGATGTTCACCAGGGATATTAGTCTGTAGTTTTCTTTCTTAGTTGTATGTATCTTTTGAGGCTTAGGTACCAAGGTGATTATGGCCTCGTAGAAAGAGTATGGTAATGAGCCTTCTTTCTCTATTGTGTGGAACAAGTTGAGGAGTATTGGAATTAGCTCTTCCTTGAATTTCTGGTAGAATTTTGCACTGAAGCCATCTGGCCCTGGGCCTTTTATGGTTGGAAGGCTTTTGATGACTGTTTCGATTTCATTGTGGGTTATAGGTCTATTTAAGTTGTTTGTCTGTTCTTGGTTTAATTTTGGTAAGTGGTAGTTGTCCAGAAATTTGTCCATTTCCTTTGAATTTTCAAATTTTGTAGAGTACAGATTTTCAAAGTATGACCTGGAAGTTGTCTGGATTTCCTCTTGTTATGGCCCCCTTTTCATTTCTGATTTTGTTAATTTGCATGATCTCTTTCTGCTTTTTCGTTAGTTTCAGTTTTATTTTTTTAAATAAACAACGCTGAAAGAATTTGTCCTCAGCAGATTTACTTGACAATATTGAAGGAATTTTTCAATTTGAATGAAAATTGTCAGTTATTTAGGTCACCACTAAGAAAGGAAGCACATTTAAGATGGAGAAGAAAGTAAAACAATATGTTTTCTTTTGCTTTTCTATATTGATCGCATATGTAATCGTCCAACATAATGCTAACAATATTGAATTTTATTATAGCTTCTACACACATATAATTAATGACAAATTTAGTAAAGGACAGAAGAATTATAAACAGTGCTATAAAACATACTGATGATTAAACATGTGATTGATGTTTAAAATAGATTTACATTAGTTGTATATACATTTAAACACATTCAAAATTCCAGGAAAATCATTATAAAAGAAAGTCAAGCTATAGTTAATATATATTAGGAAAGGACATAAAATATAATTATAAAATGTACAACTAAACTAATTCAAGAAAAATTAGACAAAAAAAATAACCAAGAAAATAAATGGAGAAGACCTATAAAATGATAGATACTAATATAACTATATCAATAATAATCTAAAATTAAAATAGGCTGAATATATCAAGTAAAATATGTAAATCACATTTTACTATAAAAGCAAAGATAATTCAATTTATGTAAAGTGTAAAGGGATAAAAAATAATAACTGTCTAGCACTAATAAAAACAAACTGAAATAACTATACTAATTTCAGACATACCAGGTTTCTAGTCAGGACTGGTCCATGATGATGAGGGAATCAGCTATCCAAAAATATGTTACCACCTTAGATGTATGTATTTGGTAACAGAGTATGAAAATATTTGACAGTATGTAAATAGGTAAATTACAAAAAGAAAGAACCAGATTCACTCCTGTAGCTGGAGGCTTCAAGCCCTCTCTAAGCTCTACTTTCAATGATTTATTTGCATAAGTGCATGAGTGTTAGCCTGCTGTATACATGTGCAGCCTGTGGGTGTCCAGTGAGGCCAGAATATGATGCCAGATTCCCTGGAAGTGGAGTTACCGACAGTTAAGAACCATCGTGTAGGAGCTAGGAAGGGATTATGGGTCCTCTGGATAAGCCGCAAGTGTTAAGACCCGAAGTCTTCTCTCCAAACCCAAAATCCCCCATTCTAAATAACAGATGACATCCCTCCTCAAAAGCTCAGCAAGGATTTAATGAAAATAAATGGTACCTTAGGTCAACTAACCTAGCCGACATTTACAAAATACACCATGTATGTCTCAAGCTCACAAGTGTAGCTTGGGTCCTAAACATTCTGCCACAAGTTTAAAGGGATAGAAATAATAAAAATGTTGACTGCCTGCCCCAGGCAATGAGGAAAAAACATGGTCCTGCCCATCACCATTAAGACTGAGCACAAGGAGACCCACATGCCTACTGGGGCAGCCTGCCCTGGGTAAAGAGAAAAGGCTTGCTTGGAGCTTTGCAGCGCTGGGCAGTCAGACACTACCATAGTGAGCAAATATACCATCGGGTACGGGGGAGAAAGACTGAATGGTTCATGTCCTGAATAGAGGCCAATCGGAAGAGGTGAAGGTGGTATGGAGCAGGCTGAGGTGGGTGGCCTGCTTGCCACCCAGGGCCATGGTGATGTCTGGGCCTGTGTGCACAGGCCCATGTCTGTATCTATGACCAGGCTACAGACACCTGGGCAACACAGTAGAGCTGGCTCTGGTGGTGCAGGTGTGACTGCATCATACCTAGGGGCATGAAAGCGGGAGAACTGGTCCCACCAATAGTTCATCGCTACACAGGGTGAACTAGCCAGGGCACTGCCGGAGAGCTCACCCTGGTGTCCAGGGAAATGAAGGCTGGAAAGCTGGCCAACCCTGAAACTACCCAGGCCCACAACTAGGGCAATGAGTTGGCCTACCCCCTCTATGATCTTCTGATCCTGCAGATCCAAATGAAAAGTCATGGAGGGACTAGTGTTTAGCAAAAGAGCCACGTGAAGAAGGCACCATTCAGTCTGATTCCAGCTGCATCATGTTCTAGGAAAGATAAAGTACCAGACAGTTGGGATCAGTGATTGCTGGATGGGGGCCAGGAAGGCTGTATTAGTTTTGTCTAGGAGATTTGTAAACGGGAGTGAGACTGTTTCGTGTGATTCTGTAACTGGAGATGTGCAGTTCGCATTTCTCTGAAGAACCAACTGTAATATAAACTAAGGGCTTTAGTTAATGGTATGTATCAGCACTGGTTTACCAATTGTCATATGTGCACGGCTAACTCAGGATTTTACCATACAAGCAATGAAGCCATGGGGGTGGGAGATAGAATTCGCTGTAGTGTGTGTGTGTGTGTGTGTGTGTGTGTATGAAGGCCAAGAGACAAACTGCTAAGAGTCTCTTCTCTCCTTCTGCCAGAAGGGTCCCAGAAATCAGGCTTGACAGAAAATGCCTTCACCCACTGAGTACCCTTCAATTATTTGTACACCTAAGTTATCTAAGAATTAATAGTCAAAAATGTTTTCTAAAACTTGGGAAGTCTTTTCAAAAACCTGTGAGTGTGATTCAGTTCCTAAGCTGATATACCACTGTGAATTTATATTTAGACACACAAGAAGACATCCTGGATCAACTATCTTGTCAGATCTCTCTGGGTTTGTTGCACTAGAATTTGTAAGCTAAGGCACAAATTCCAAGGATGAACCTTTACATTTGTTTATGAATTAAGAGTTTTCAATGACAAGTCCTTCTAACTGTATCCATTTCAGTGCTAAGACAGATTCAGGTGTGAATAAATGTTGGCAGTTTTTACACTTTGAATTTGAATTTAATCCATTTCTTTCGCGTGAGTCAATGGGAAAGAAATATTTGATAATCAACCAGCCATGCTTAGGATAAATATTTTCCTTAGGGACTGAGAGATAAAAGAAGCTGGAGGTCTCTGTATCCCTCCCAGGACATCCTCCAGTGACCTAACTTCCTTCTTCTAAGTCTTTGCTCTAAAAGGTTCTATCCCCTCCCAAAGAGTCCGGCTGGTGACCAAGCCTTGGGAGGACACTTAAAAAGGCAAAATACACCATCAATTTTGTTGACTTCAAAGCTTAAAACTCACAGCCAGAGTTTCTGGATGAAAGGCTTATTCCAGTGTAAGGAAAAGAGCTTCCACAATCTGTGCAAATTGCTTTCTGGCTGTTTGTTTGTTTGCTTGTTTTGTATTTCAATGGAATTAGTCCCAGGTTGTCAACTGTGGTTTTTACTAATTAATTAATCATTTTTATATTAAGGAATATAAGCTGGGGGACAAAAGATATAAAAGGTCATTCTGGTGGCGGTTGTTTTGTTTTGTTTGTTGTTTACACAAGGCTTATAAAGATAATATAATGAAAGGATGGTCAAAATGCCACATATAGCTTTCATGTGGAAAACAGTCTGTCCATTCCACGGTCACAGAACAAAAGTGCATGCACAATGTGGCTTTGTTTGCTCAGATGTTCTTGTATGGCATGCCACATAGTGAAGTCAGTTGCACTATTTGTCTGTGTGGAGTGTTTGGAATCAAGCCACTTAGAGCTGCTTGGTTATTACTGTTTCAAAATGAAATGCTTTTATGACACTAAGCAGACAGCTGTACTCCCCATTTTCTGCACACTGTGCTCCTGAAAAGATGCACCACAGAAAACGATGAACGGAGCAAAGTGGTCGCTCACCTATTACTCAGACCCCAGTGGAGAACAGCTCCCTTTGCTGCGATAGAAGGCAGATGAGCAGCATGTTGACTGAAGCAGCTGTCAACCTAAATTCTTAACACGTGGTACCTACATGCATTGAAATGCCAAATCAGAGAAACAGTTGTGTCGCTGAAGTTGTCATAAGATTTAGAGTGTGTTTCTGAATGGCCCGTTTCTTGGGAGCTTTATTTAGGATAATTAATGCTGTCTTATTTAGTTTGAATGCAGAGTTTCTGATCATTCCTATTCCCAGTGTTTGTAATTGTCCCACTTCAAATCCCGACATGTAGTTAATTCATTGCCTCCACTACTCCCATTGACCGTGGTCTGCAGGAATTCCAATTTCTTGGTCAACCCTTTCAGGGGGCAGTTCAATACTTTATTTTCTTTAATTTGTGGTGGTCTAGATGAAGCTTGGCAGAGTTTCCTAAAATAAATAAAAAAATCAATGAGTCGTTATCTGATGTGCACTTGAACATTTAGCACATCCAATAATCACTAAGAAACTACCATGCTCAAGACATATAGGGCACAGTAGGTATTCTACAGACTGAAAGAGTTCTGCTACATAACAGATGATACGTGAAGACGGTAAAGTGGGGGAAGTTAAGGATGCATAGGTTTCCCTATTAAAGATTCTTTCGGAGTCTTCCATATATTCGCACAAACCATGGGCAGAATCTTTTGAGTCTGTTACGAACCGTGCTTCTGAGGGGCTGCTTTCCCTCAGAACACACTAGAAAATGCAGCGTGAAGCACAGTACGCACTGTACCACAGGCAAACTAATGCAGCGTGAAGCACAGTACGCACTGTACCACAGGCAAACTAATGCAGCGTGAAGCACAGTATGCACTGTACCACAGGCAAACTAATGCTCAGAAGAGGCTGGAAAGCTCAGAGAAGGAATTGTTCTTGGCAATTGGAGAACATTATGAAAGGTGTCATCATGGGTGTGGTATTGAAATGAGTCTCCAGGGGACAGAAAAAAATACAACCCTGCTTTGAGAGAGCAGAGCACAGCTTCCTGTGTACTATTTCTCTTAAAAGTTCTGTTCTAAGGACTAGGGGATGATGGTACTGTTTATCAGTAACGGGAAAATTTTAAACGATCGGTTAAGTTCAAAGGCCTAGAACTGAAAGCAACGGTACTTAGAACATAGTGGTAAATACTTTGGACATGATAAGTTGCTGATGAAAAAATTCTTGGTAAATTTTTCAAGACAAAATTGGAGACAACACTGTAGATATGAAGGGACCCCTAAAAAGACAGCAAGGGCTTTATCTTCTCTTATAAGTGACATTTTAAAAAAAAAATGGAACAAGACCACGTTTCCTAGGAGAGGTGAACTTGCATTCTTTTGTGGGTAGTAGTTAATCAAAGTGATAGGAGAGGGGACACAAACTTGAGTGAGGAAGGAGTATGTAAATCTTCCAAAAGTAGAAGTACATAAATAAGATATTCTTGTGTAAGTGAGGAAATGGTGGCTGGAAGTTGAGTGAGGAAGAAGTGTGTAAATCTTCCAAAATGGAAATACATAAAGAAGATATGTTTGTGTGAGTTGCTTACTTCTGTGTAACCATTAATAATTATCACCAAGAATTGAGTGGCTTAAATCAGTAACCCATTGTTAGCTTGGCTGGGTCCTTCTGCTTCAGAAACTCGTAAATGTCGATCAGAGCTTGAGATGAAGGATCTCTGGGCAAGGGTAATTTCTGAGATCTTTCTCCCAGGGAAGGATCAATTCTGAGTCTCACTCAAGATTCAGTTTCTTCAGTGCCTTGTTGGCAACTGGCCAGTGATTAACCATTACTTCCAGGCAGATAACCCTCTCCAAGAGGAAGGCAAGAAAAGTCAGAGTATACACGTGATAGCAGTCTTTATCTAATATCAGAAAAGAATTTCATCGTTTTTGTAGGGGTTCGTTTCTTGGGTCCAGCACCCAGTCAGGAGAAGCACGAACCCCCAGTGTCAGGAGTCATCAGTCCTAGCATACTGTCCTCCACACCTTCTGGATAATTTGGATCTAAAGTGCTACCCCTCCCAATCCCCACAGTATTGTGTGTTTGCATATTGGTCCCCAGCTGACGGTACTGTTGTGAATCACTGGGGATATAAAGCCTAGCTAGAGCACTAGGTACAGACTCTGAGGAATAGAGGCTAGCCCTGCTTCCATTCCCCTCTTCATTCTGATCCACTAAGAAGTGAACAAGCCATGCTGACAGCTCCTGCTTTGAAGAACACTATGCCATCCTTGCCACAACAGAATATATTTCCTGAAACTGGTCTTCTTCTCTTAAGTTGTTACTGGGTATTATGTCACTGGAATAAGAAAAGTAACAAATATCCCATCTGGTATGAACACGTAATCAAGCATCCTCTGCAGGAGGTTCTCAACAATCAGGTAAACAAATGCCTTCTGTGGATATCAGTTGCAATTGTACATTTATTGCTTACTAGGGAGCCAGCCTCCAGCAGCACATGGCTCAAAAGGAATCTTCCACATCAGAGCAAACTAGACTTTTCTATCTGAGGGGGTTGGAGAAAGAGACACTCACACTCTCTGATGGGTTTTTTCTTTATTCTCTATTCTTCCTGTGTTCTTCCTACTGTGTACATGTTTCTACAGGTTATAAATCCCAACAAAGTTTTTCAAGCAGTATAGGAAGGAATCACAGCATGGTTACATTCCATTTTTCAAGTGAATGATTATAATGAATGCAGGTCAAAACATGTTTTCATCTACCTTACAGGAGTAAACACTTTATGGATTTCAGATGAAAAACAAATTAACTCAAATACATTCATACCCAAGCAACTTCTTATAGGTTAACCATGAAGGCAAGCAAGATACTCTTCTCTTCTCAGTCAAGTCTTTTACTGGTAGGCTACATTTTGCAGTTACAAAGAAATGAGCAATTACTTTATGACTTATCTTGAAAGGTAATCTTATAAGGAAACTTAAAAGAAACACAAATCTAAACTTTTATACATGAAAAAGAATCAATCAGGCCTACTTTATAAACATTTAGGGTACATACCCACTCATGAATAATATTTTTTGTATTAGGAGATTGGGGGAAATGGATATAAGGAATTAATCATCACCTTTGGTCATCAACCAATTCTAGCGAGAAAGGTCCATCAGTCAGTAATAATTGGAATGCTTTGTTTTTGTTCCCGGACCTTCCTTATTCAACTATGACTTCCTAAATCTTCAGATTATCTTCTTGGGTATTTTCCCCTCAAAGCTATTTGATGAAAATACCTTAGTCTAACTTTGTTACTTTTAAAGGTTTCTTTCAGCTATGCCTCCCGAAACCTGTAAAAACATCTATCAAAATTAAAAAAAAGAATTTAAGCTATCTAGGCTACTGGGACTCAGTGGTTTTTCTTAATCATTAACCTAAGGCACAGTCTATACAGATCCTCAATAAAAACTCATGAGTTCTAGATGTGCGACACTTCTTTGTTTTTATGTTAGTCATAAAACTGTATAAACCAACATTATTATTATCAGTCACACAGTACAGCTAAGGAAGGAATCATCTTCATAATAAATGCAAAATAGAAAGGATGATTCCATGAGATAACCATATTACATTACAAGCAATGTGGAACTCCCCAAAACCATTCACACCATGCCTCATGCCAGAGAAAGATGAAAACAGCAAACAGATGAAGGCACAGCAGAAGCAAGACCTTCTGGAGTCTGCGGTCTCAGTGCCTTGCCTACCTGAGACTCACCGACCAGGGAGTTGCCTCCCTCTGAGCTGACACCTGAACTTCAGGTATTACCTGCTGCTCCTCTGACATAGCCATTGGCATACATTGTTATGAACACAATGTATTTATAACATTGCACAGAAGCACAGTACTTTTATGGTCCTGTTACCTGGCTGTGGCATCCACATACATATGAACAGTACTAAATGGACTCACCAAGTTGTACATGTGTAAATCAGTTAAAACACTGTATTTTTAATAAAAGCAATGAAAGGGCAATGAGCAGGTTGCAATGAGACTGAAACCCCGAGTGCCCTCACTCAAGCCCATAGCCCAGGGCTGAAGAGTCCAGTCTGATGAGCACTGTGGCAACAGCAAGGAAACACACCCATTCAAGAAGTGAGTGTATGGGGCTGGCTGCCTTTCTTTGCTTCTCCATTCTGTCTGCTCCCACAACATGCTGGATGGTGCTGTGTGCATTCAGGGCAGATTGCTACTGCTCAGTTGCAGTCTTGGACATACAGATAAACACGGAAGTGTGCTTTACCCACTTTCTTTGACCCAATCATGTTAACAATGATGTTTAACCATTATTCGTGTTAATTTTCCACTTGACAGGATCTAGACTCACCTAGGAGATGAAGCTCCAGGTGTCTCTGAGGGGGTTTCTACACTGAATATAATGAGGCTTGAAAATAACCCTAACTTTGGGACACCGTTGGAGTCCTGTATTAATAAAGGAAGAAATGAATGGAGCACAGGTATGCCCTCTCTGCTTCCTGACTTCAGACACAGTACAAGCAGCTGCCTCACAGTCTACTTGCCATGCCTTCCCCACCATAATACCCAGCTACCTTCAACTGTAAGCCACAATAACCCCTGCCTTTTTATATTGCATTTGCAACATATTTATTCCAACAATGAGAAAAGTAATTAACACATCATGCAAACAAGTAAATATCAACTACTTCTGCCTCTGACTACTAGCCTTTGACCTCAGGGTTTTAAAGTGCTAGCTACAGTTTTGTGAATAAGTATATGAAAACAGTGAGTGCTGTGTTTGGAGTGGATACATTTGAATATTGTTTATATTATTCCGTGATTTTATTTATCAGTAACATTTCAACAACTGCTATATTTTTTTTTATTTTACCTCTTCTACTCTATGAACACAGCCTTTACTTGAGAAAATAACGTATAAGGGTAGGAGCATGAACAAACATAAGCTAACAAGGTGTCACCTCCATGGAAGACTGAGGTTACATTCAAAGGGCACCTTTATGTGATGCTTCTGGGATGACACAATATTCAACGTCTTTGTAGTAAAGCCAAAAGAGACCACATGTCTATCTCTAATAAGAGCACCACCTCAGGTCTTAACTTGGAGGACTCTCTTAAAATGACAAAATAAAGATTTTGATCCAAAAATGGTTTGGAGCTTATTTTTATTCATTTGAGTATAGCTTAAAATATAACTGCCCTTAAGATTAGTCATGATCTTGTTATAGCCAATTGGACTTTGAAGTCTGAATTTTACCATTAAAAATGAGTTGTACTCTCAGTACAAATGGGTTGGGTATCTTGCTTGAGAACTGTACTGGGTAAATGCACAAATAACTGAAAATCAAAATCTTTACCACAAAGAAAAAAGCCCCTGTAAACTTTTTACCTTGTTACAATGTAGTCATAAAAGACAGAACATATCTCTGGGGATGCAGATGGGACACAATGAGCAAATCATGTAGTTGTATAGTTTTAAGAAGAAGGAGGTGTTCCTTTTGAAAATTGTAACAGGTAGGTGACGGATAGTGCCTTTTCACTGCTGAGAATATGAAATCCCTTTTTGATGTGGTAAATAAATCAGAATTACTTAGGATAGTACCAAAAAGAACCTGGAGCTTTGTAATACAGCACTGAACTCTAAAAGCTCTGGTGACATCAACAAAGTCACCTGAAAAATACTCTCACTAAACACTAGAAAACATAATTACCCTATTCCCTTAAAAACTATACTCTTACTTGACAGTTACTGTTTGTCTGGGCCATGTGGGGTCCAAACTACAATGGGCTGCACACACCTAGCTCCAGCTGCCTCTTTATAAAGGTGGTGTCTCCCCCATGTCTGCAGCTAAGCCCAGATCTCTTCTTGTAGTCTGTGCATTTGTGTCTAGGCAGGCATTGATACCTTGCCTTGCATACACAGCCTCTTTCATTCAGGTGTCCATGCCACTCTTCCCATCCCTCAAACCTGACTTTTTTTTTTTTTTTTTTTTGTAAATGACACCAACTTGTATACAACATGACTGACCAGAGACCTTCCTTGTGACACATTTTAGTCAGCACTTCTCAACCTGGTCTCCGAGTCCCACTTGCATCCACCTCTTTGTATTCCTGCTAACCCAGTCATGCTTGTCATATCTATCCTAGACAACAGCTGCCTGGATCTCTCTGCTGTCACTTTCCCAGCCTTCTGCCTGAGTAAGATCTGTCAAAGTGAAATCTCATCACATTTCTTATTGATTAAAACCTATCAGCTTAGTTGCATAACGTGTAAAAAGAAATGTGAGTGCTTTAGCCAATCAACCACACTTAATTCCTCACATGTCTTCATGACAATTGGTCTCATCCGCACATTCTTTCTTAGCCTCAGGTGATGCCAGATTCCAAGCTAACCGAGTGGTACAAGACCAAAGTGTAGCTGTCATCTCTGTACTCTTACTGAAATGTGCATTTAATAAGTAGATGCATCCCCCAGTCACGTCCAAGAATGTCACTGGGTTGGTAGCCAGCTATCTCAGCGAACATTTGTCATTTGAAGTATCTTAGCATTGTTTCAACCACAAGAACACTGCTTATTTGCAGGTCCAGGGCTGCTAATGGAAAAGCATCTGCTGCCCACGCTGTATCTGATCATGGCTAAATTGCAGTTCATAAGATCCCCGTGGGGTACTCAGTTAGAGGTGTAAGCCTTTAGTGGCACATCGTTATTCATGCTTTCTCCATCGCCTTTCTTAACCAGCCAAGTCATTTTTGTGGTTGGCCTTAAAATTAGCCACTTTTGCAGCTTAACTCTGGCACTAAGTCAGCTAGCCTGGCTGGCAATTTATGTATGGCTCAAATTTCTGGTCTTAAAGGTCACAGAACTTTAATAAAAGACTAAAGGCTATTATCACTTATCTGTTCTCCGTTCTGACAACATGGCGGCATTATTGCTAATTCCTGGAGATTAGCATTTACAGTACAGTACCAAGAACAGGCGACAGTGTGCATGGCACAATAACCACTACATCTACAGGGCAATTTTCTCCTGAAATTTTATTTTTCTAGGCAATATTTCCCATTCCTGCTACGAAATGAGAATTCTGCTGCTGTGCTCACAGAGTGGGTTCTGCTTAGATGAGCTTTGACCTTCAAAAGTACTGCACAGATTCTAGAAACCAGACCAAGTCAGGGCGCAGCACAGTGACAGAGCAGCAGCTTAGTGTGTGTGCAAACCTGGGCTGGGAGTAAAAGAGGAGAGGAGAGACAGGCAGGAATGGAGAAGGAGAGAGGCTGGAGGGCATCTTAGCTGCCAACTGTAGAGCACTGGGCACCAGAGCAGGCTGTCTTCAGACACTGCCCTGAATTATGGAACCTGCCTGCTCTAGCTGCCTTAAGAGGCACGTGTCATAGGTTTCTCTGGTTAGATTCTGAGGGTCCCGGACCTGTGTGCCTTTCAGTCTGGGATACTGAGGCGCTCCTTAGGCAGTGGAGCGTTCAGGCTTCCTTTGTATCTCTGTGTTCCCTAGATGTCAGCAAAGCATACAGAAGCCTGGCAGAACAATTAATCTCAGACATTAATCTTGTTTACCCTATATAGCTTGCTAACATCATTGTATCCTGGCAACTGGAGTTGTATTCTTCCTGGCAACCACCATTATATTCTGTTTTTGGTAAGGGTATAAAACGTCTGATTGCTCACAAGAAATTTGTCACAGCCTCATTCTTGTCGTGACTCCTTCGCTCCATCCCTTATAACTGATATTCCCTGTGACCGTAATCAGGCAACCCTGGCTCGGTGAGCAACCTCGGGTGTTTACAGGACACCAAGTTAGCCAAATGCAAGCTTGCCCTAGGAAGCTGAAGATCTTCTCAATTGGTTAAGTAGGGAAACAGCTTGCAAGCTGAGACCTATAGCACCTTCCTCTCTGTAGTCGTCCTGGGAAAGTGAGTCAGCATCATTTGGCTTCTTTCTGAAGACTGAATTATTTCAAGACCACTTAATGGTAAAGAAATAGTCAAGAAATCTTACATCCTTGACAACTGACTCCAGTGAACACTTCACCTTACCACCTGTTATAGGTAGGAGGAAATGGGGTGTGCTTGAAGATAGCCCACAAGAAAACTCTGTTAAGAAAAGATAACTTACATGCATAGTTGCTTGTAAAATGCCAGGGGCTGTATGAAGTGGCTTATCAATCCCAAACATCTCCAGTCTTGGGACCCATGGTGCAGAGAGCAAGGCATTGAGGTAGGTCATTTGATCCAGGTCACAGAGTGATTAGCAGAGATCACACAGCCTGGCCATGTCCCTTGTTCCCTGATTACTCCCCTGAGCTGCATCTCCTTTGAGTTATTTCCATAGAACACCAAGGAATGACAAATGACACCCAATCTGCCAGAGAAGAAATTCTTATAATTAAAAATTATGGAACAAAGCACTGAAATTAGACTCAATAAAATCACCCCATTTGCCAGACACAACACTTCTGGCTCCCTGGTAAAATGTTGCTGGAAATGTCAGTTCTTGGTGCTGCTGAAATGATATTAACCTTTTTGCATCCAGATTGCTTTATGTTCGTTTTTGGCACATGTCAGTAAGGGTCTTTACAGAGAACTATGAGTTATGTAATAATAATAACCGCTCCCTTCCATTTTCAGGCCAAGGATAACACAATCTTGGTGCAGAAGACAGACCAGCTCATTTTCAATTATGTAATGAAATTTAATATGGAGGATTTTTTCTATTATAAATACACTTTTTATTTTCAGTTATAGTGTGTTTTGTCATATTTATTTGTTAATGAGCATTAATGCACTAATATTCTTATATGTGTCAGTTGTAGTGAGATCACATTTTACATTTCTACAGTATTATTTTCCTAGCAAACTTTCAAAGTAGGCAAGATTTATTTCAGTTAAATATAAAATCTAATACATAAATTTAAAATGAGATAAAAATTCTAAGGAACTAGAGTTTCCCCTTGGTCAACTCTTAGCCTTTCTTACTAAGGAAGGTAGATGGCTCTTTAAATTTCCAATTTAATCAATTTATACACTGATCATCCATCCAGCATTTTGTTAAAACACACTTTACAGTGTGTCCCTTCCCATGACAATCCAGGAACACCCTAAACTGGGTACTCCAAGAATCTTTAAAAGAACTATAAAGGCAGGTAACACCTAGAAAATAATAAGGGATAGAAAAGAATGCTTTGTGATCCAGAAATAGTGACCCTTCCCTTTAATCTCAGCACTCAGGCAGGTAGCTCTCATTGAGGTCAGGTCGGTCTACATATTGAGATCCAGAATAGCCTGAGAAACACAGAGAGACCCTGTCTCAGAGTTTAAAGGAGGGAGGGAGAGAGGCAGGGAGGGAGGGAGGGAGGGAGGAAGGAAGAAAAAAAAAGAAGGGAATGCACTACATACATAACCAACCTCAGGGCAGGAGGGGGTGAACTTTGTCTGAAGGAATAAGCAGGATCTTAGGGTCAGAGCTGCATGACAGGACAGGGCATTGGATATGCTCCACATGAATGAGCCCATGAGAGAAAACCTAACTGTCCTCTGGCCTCCTGCTGGTGTCCATCAGAAAAGCCAAGCGCCAAAGGTGGGTGTGGGCCATGGGGGTCAGTGTCCAATGTCCTAGACAGACCACGGCAGGAGAGGGCTGGGATCTGAAGGGAGGGACTGGAGATGCTGCCGAGAGCCTGTCTGTGGCTTTTATCCTCCAGCAGTTTCAAGAGCCTCGGGAAGTGCAGCCACTCCAGACTTACCTGAGAAAAATTAATAGACTCTTTCAGACCTTCCATTCTTCCTTTCTGTCTCTCGTTTGCTTTAAAGTAATTTCAACTCAAAATTGAAATAATCCTACAATTCTAGGTTTGATCTACCTAAATCACTATGCTAATTCTGCTTTTCCCAGAAGAAAACCATGCAAAGTAGCAAAGACAATATTTAAAAAGACAGTTTGGAAGGAAGGAAAAAAGGCTGCATAAAACTAGAAAGATGCTGTTATTTCCTCTGATGTAAGCTCCATGGCATTTCCTGAGACCAGAAGCTACATAAATGAGCAGAAGAACAAATTGGGTGGAGCAAATTCAGTATGTAAGTTTGTTTCTGATGCCTCCTCCGCTTTCTTTCTCTGACGTCATAACTGCACCTCTGTGTCTAAAGCAACTTGTTTACATGTGTGGGTCTCTGAGCAAGCTGCAGATTCCTGGCAGTTGGCATCATGGTGTTAAATAAGCACAATAGGAACTAAATTTACATTTTTAAAGTTAGGTGGGAAACAAGAATTGAAACACTAACATCTATTAGTTCATCTGAGAAAATACTTAATACAGTATGCTTTATGTCCATTTTATCATGATTGTGTTCACTATATAGTATTATTTATTATTTTTGCCCTCTTCAAATACTTTTACTTTGAAAAATAGATGCCTGATACCAGCCAGGGAAGCAGTTAGGTGATATTCAGTCTCTGTCCACTCTTCAAAATCCAGTCCCCCAGTCTCAACCCCAGCTCTGTAGCAGACCACCAGCTGCAGCCCCCCATTCCTCCCTGTCCCCATCTCCAGTAGATCACAGAGATCTGCTACCTTTCTCACCGCCCCATCCCTTCATCTCAACTGCCAAATCCCACAGGCATTCCCTGGGGACTGCCAGGCATGCCAGCCAGGGAAATGGGTAGCCTATATTCACTCTCCCTCCTCTCCTCCAAATCCAAGCCCAGTCTCATCCCTAGCTCTGTAACAGACCACCTCTCTGCCCACATTCCCAGGGAATTATGCAGATCCTGATGGCACACCATGCTTTCCACCCTTCTGGGGGCCCCTAAGTCCCTGCTTTTGGCCCATCCATTTCCCTAAATGTCAATACCTAGAGACACACTTGACCAGAACTGCCAGTGGCCTCACCTGGAAGAATCTCAGAAGCATTCCTTACCAGACAACACACAGCCACCATACTCTCTCAAGAACCAGAGAGGACAACAGAAACCATCTAACAAAGGCAGGCCCAGGTATCAACACCTAGAATTACCTTTGTCCCAAACCTAGATGCCTAGAAACCAGGGCAAAAACAGAGTAAGCGAAAGGACAACATGTCTCCACTAAAGCAACCCTACTATTGTAGGACCTGGGATAGATATATAATATACCTGATACACAAGGTAAGGCCTTTATTACAGGCCAGTAGAGAAGATATAAATATATCTATTAATAAAAACATAAGCAGATAGTGGAATGAAACAAAAAAAAGACGTTCATGACATAAGAGCAGAAATAGAATCAATAAAGAAAACACAACTAGAGGAAAAACTGGAAATGAAAAATTTAGTAACTCCAACAGGAACCTTCAACAACATAAGAGATGGAAGACAGACTACCAGGTATTGAAGGAAAGATGGAAAAAGAATATATGCCTCAGTCAAAGAAAATGTTAAGTGTAATAATAATAATAATAATAATAATAATAATAATAATAATCCAAGCTCAAAATATCCAAGATATCTGGGATACTATGAAAAGTCCAAATTTACAAATAATAAGAACAGAGGAAGGAGAAGAAACCCATGTCAAAGAAAGGCACAAAAATATTTTCAGCAAAATTACAGAGGAAATTTTGCCTGACCTAAAGGAAGCAATGCCTATTAAGGTATAAGAAGCATGCAAAACGCTAAAGAGACTGGACCAGAAAAGAAATTCCCCATGGCATACAATAATCAAAGCAGTCAACAAAAGACCAAGAAAAAAGACCAAGTAACATATCAAGGAAGACCTATCAGAATAACAGTGAAGCTTTAAGGGTTTTGTCATATGTGCTGCAGACTCTAAGAGACCACAGATGCCAGCCCAGACTACTATACCCAGAAAAACTTGCAATCACCATAAATAGAGAAAGAATGGCATTCTATGACAAAACCAAATTCAAGAAATATCTACAAATTCACCCCACAGGAGGCACTAGAAAGAAAATTTTAATGTGAAGAGGTTAAGCACATCCAAAAACTGCTCACTGATCTCTCTCTCTCTCTCTCTCTCTCTCTCTCTCTCTCTCTCTCTCTCTCTCTCTCTCTCTCTCTCTCTCTCTGCTACCTCTCAATAGTCTCAGTTCCCCAAAAGAAAAGATACAGACTAACAAAATGGCTATGAAAACAGGATTTATCCTACTTCTGTATCCAAGAAACACACTTTAATAACAAGAATAGATATCGTGTCAGGATAAAAGTCTGGAAAAGATATTCCATGCAAATAAACCTAAGATTCAGCTAGTGTAGCCATTCTAATATATGGCAGTGTAGACTCCAAACCAAAAGTAATCAGAAGAAATAGGAAAGGGCGCTACATATCTATCAAAGGAAAAATTATTCACCAAAAGGATATGGCAATTTTAACATCTATGAACCAAACACAAGGGCACCCGAGTTCATAAAAGAAACACTACTATAGCTTAAATTACATATTGACCTTAACACACTGATAGTAGGGTATCTCAGTATCCCATCCTCACCAATAGACAGGTCATCCAGACAAAAACTAAACAAAAATGCTGAAGATAAATGATGTCATAAAGCAAATGAACCTAGCATATATTTACAGAATATTTCACCCAAAACCAGAAGAATATACGTTCTTCTCAGCAGTTCATAGGACTTCCTCCAAAATTTACCACATACTTGGCACAAGGCAAGTCTCAAAAGATACGATAAAATTGAAATAATACCCTGCATAGTTGAAATAACCTACCTGGACCATCACAAATTACAGCCATATATAAACAATAATAATACGTACTCATGCAAATTGAACAACTCAATACTGAATGAAAAATAGGTTAAGGGGGAAATTTAAAAAGAAGTTACAAATTTTTAGAATTAAATGAAAATTAAAAGGCAACATCCACAACTTATAAAACACAATGAAGGCAGTTCAAAGAAGCACACCATTACCACTAAGTGCCTATATTTAAAAAAAAGAAAGAAAGAAAAAATGGGGAGATCTCATATTAGTAACATAATAACCTGGAAGATCTAGAAAACAAAGAAGGAATAGCATCTGAAAGAAACAGATGGCAAGAAATAATCAAACCCAGGGCTGAAATCAATAAACACACACACACACACACACACACACACACATGCACGCAAGCACACACACACGCACATGCAATCAATGAAACAAAGAGGTTGTTCACTGAAAAAAAAATGGCAAGATTGACAGTCTCTTAGTCATTTTAACTAAAAGGCAGAGAGGAAATGAAAATTAATAAAATTAGAGATGAAAGGGTATCTAACAACAGAAATCCAGAGAATCATAGGGATATTCTTTAAAAACCTGTACTCTGCCAAACTGGAAAATCTAAAAGAAATGGACAAATGTCTACGTGCTTCTCTGACATCAATAAACACAGAGAAACACAGGTGGCCTGAATGTTTCACTGCCCGAGGGGATGCCTCAGTATTGTTGTCTGAGCTCAGTGAACCACTCTGGAATGACTGACTCCCACAGAAAAACATTGTCAATGTTCTACACCTGATGATGGGCCCCTCACTCTTCTGAGGTGTACAACGTTTACTTTTGCATTTTTTGTAATAGTCCAGATGCTCTTCAGGACCTCCTAAAAATAAAGAATATGTATTTACTTAATTCTATTATAAAATGAATAGTTTACAAATTTTCTCTGAATCATGTGAGAGCCTGGTTAGCCAGATCCGTGAGAAAGATTTAGTGGCTAGTAAATTCACACCTCACTCCCTGCTTTTGGTGATGGTTCATGTTCATAGTCTTTTGAAATCTTTAGTACACATTTAGGTCTACATACTTATGTATTGCAAACTGAACCGAAAGGGAGAATTTAATCTATGAAGCAAAATATTTGCCTAGTTACCTCGTAGAAACTTTCTATACTTTGAAAAAAACATTATTAAAATTGCAAAAGGATTTGTTGAAGGGTATTATCTGAAGGTATTTTTGCTGACTTCCCATCACATACACAAATTAGGAAAGTGGTGTGTATAGTCTTCTAATCAGTCCATGTGTGGAGAGGTCTAAAGTGGTTATGGTAAAAGGACTCGAGATAAAGCTCATCTCTCACCCTATGTGCTACTGAGGCGACTCCTCAATTCCTGATGAGTTACCCTGCATACAAATCCCTTAACAGTGATTAGAAAGTGATGACCCTCAGTATGGGCTCTCCTTGCCATTTGAATATCAATTAGGACTTGTACAGAAAAATCTAAAGCAGAGCTAAAATCAAATGTTCAATTATTTCCTCATTCTCTATTTAGTTAATTGAATTAAACGACAACATGTCCAAACCTCATAGAATTGTTCACATGTTCCCATTTCCAGAAACATTGTGTGAGGGAAAGCAAAAACCCTTATTTCTCTCATCATATGATAATTTTAACTTTACAACAAAGTAGCTCTTGTTTAAAATAAACTAGAACCAGATGAAGCTTGCATGCCTATAATGGCTGCACATGAGATAATGAACTAGGTGTACCAGAAAATAAAGGCTGGGTAGGCTGCACAGCAAACTCCCTTGTCAAAAATTAATAAACCAAGGAGCTTTTCTGGGGCTGACAAGATGGTTGAGTAGGGAGAAGAGTCCTTCCCTGAGGACCTGAGATCAGTCCCCAGTGTCCACATGGTAAAGGAAAGAACTAACTCCCAATAGTTTTCTGAACTCCACACACTCCAAGGCACAAACACAACCACACACACATATGTACACACATAGTAAATAAGTGTTATTAAAATTAAATAAAAGGTCTTCCATACTCGTCATAAAAATGTATCTGCGGGAATATTAAATACATTCATATTGTGTATTTATAACTATTAACTGTATTTAACTGTACCCGCCTGTCTAAATTCACACTCTTTCTGTGCTAATTAAACTGAAGTGACTCTAGATAAAGGAGCTTCACAGCGTGGGGAGAATCCTTCCCAATAATCCTTCCCAATCAAATTGTCCAATCCCACAGCATGTTTGCGAACAAAGGCCTTGAGACACGTCTCATCACCTCTAGCTCCTAGTGTGTTTATTTGTATGTCATAGTCATTTCTAAAAGCATCCACTTCATGGCTCAAAAGAGAAAGTGTTATTTTAACACCTACATATCCTAAAGTCTTTGTGTATTGTGCCAATTAAAAAAGTTCCCATCCCCTGCTTCCACATCTGAGCTTTCTTGCTTTAATTGTTAATCAACTAACTTTTGAAAATCACATTTATTTAGTGTGTGTGCATGTGTATACTCATGTGGAGGGCAACTTGAAGGAGTTTGCTCTTTCCTTCCACCATGTAGGTCTCAGGGATTGAACCCAAGTCTTCAGTCTTGGCAGCAAGTGCCTTTGGCCACTAAGCCATCTCTAATCCAAACAAGCAAAATTTTTAATGTTTACAATGTACATAGCAAATCAAAGATTTAGGAAAGGAGTTGCTTACCGTGAATACAGATACTAAACTATACTAAAATAGCATTTGTCTTATTAAACTTTTCACAAAATGACTTTATTTTGTATATCAGATTGTCAGAGGAAGAATTCCAACCTGTGCCCGATATACTGTCAAAATGTCAACATCCGTAAAGGATGTCTCATCTCGTGCTTAACAACCTCATTTTCAGGAAAAGAATTTAAATTTACCTAGCTTATTTTGTGAAGGGAAGGCAAGTTTCTTTTGATTTATCTCTGCCACATTATTTATTAGATTGTACTTAGCCTGTCATCTAAAAATATATAATTGCATAATGGGAAATTGATGAAATATACCTCCATCTAAAATACTCTCCTGATAACCCCTACACTCAAAAGGCTAAGACGGGATGATCCAGAGTTTGAAGCAACCTTGTCTCCATACCTTGTCTTAAAAAGATCATTTTTAAAATAAAATTTGCAGAGGGCATGACAATGGCTCAGTGTGTAAATGCCTATACTGGGAGCATAACAGCCTGACTTTGGATCCCCAGTACCCATTTAAAAGGCAGATTTTGTCACATGTGTCTTGTATTCATCTGTTTATTGTACATCCTGGCTTCAGCAACCTCCATCTTCCTTTCCCAGTTCCTCTTCACCATTCCCCCTTCCACCCCACGCCCAATCCCTTCCTCTTCCTTCTTCATCCAGGAAAGGGCAGGTCTACCATGAGTATCATTAAAACATGACATATCAACTTTCTGTAAGACTAAGCAACCCACCCCCACATGTTTTAAGGCTGTGCAAGGCAGCCTCGAATGAGAAGTAGGGCCCCAAAAGCCAGTAAAAGAGTTGAGGACAGCCCTTGTTTCTGTTGTTAGGAGTCCTTTTAGTGGATCAAGCTATTCAGCTGTCACATGCATGCAAAGTGCCTAGGTCAGTCCCAGGCAGGCTCCCTAGGTTCAGTCTCTGTGAGCCCCTGTGAACCCAGGTTAGCCTTCAATGGTGTCATTGACCCCTCTGGCTCCTACACACCTTTGTCATCCTCCTCAGGATTCCCAAACTCCACCTAACTAATATCTGGCTGTGGATCTCTGTATTTGCCTCAGTTAATTGCTGGATGATGCCTCCCTGATGGCAATTGGGCCAGGTACCAATCTAGTCATGGGAGACAGCCAGTACAGTCTACTTACCTGTTGTTGCTTGGGTCTAACCTGGGGTCCTCCCCATAGACTTCTGGGAGATTCCCCTGCACCAGGTTTCCTCCCAGTCCCAAAATGTTCCCCCATGCAATACCCCTCAGCACTACTCAACATAAATCCAGATACACTGAACCTGACAGAAGAGACGGGGAATACTCTTGACTATATTGGCACAGGAGTCAACTTCCTGAACAGAACACCAATAGCACAGGCATGTTTTCTTTCCAGGCTGGCCCTGCAGCCTCCTTTGCCCCAGATGAACACATGAGTGCTATAGTACTTATAAAACTGTTGGCCAGTGGCTAGGGCGCCTATTTGGCTAGCTCTGACTTAATTATTTCTATGAATGTACGCATTTCCATGTAGTCTTATCTCACTGGAAAAGGGTCAGGACCTGTTACTCCTTTGCTGGTATCTCTTTTTTTGTCTTTCTCTGCCTACCTTTCCCAGATTTCTCCTCATCTTGTCTTCTAGTCCTGCCTATCTTCCTGCCTTTATTGGCCAAACAGTTTTATTCATCAATCAATAAGATAAACATATATACAGAAGGACATCCCTCATCACAATCACTAAAATCAATAATTAATAAATGGGACATCATGAAATTGAAAAGTCTCTCTAATGCAAAGGATACCACAAAAGTACAAAACAGTAGCCTACAGAATAGGGAAAGATCTTTACCAACCCAACATCTATCAGAGGGATTTTTGTCAAAATATATAATGAACTCAAGAAACTAGATATCAACAAGCCAAATAATGCAATTTTTAAAAATGTGACACAGATCTAAACAGAGAATTCTCAACAGAAGAATATCAAGTTACTGAGAAACACTTAAGGAGATGTTCAACATTCTTGGTCAGCTGGGAAATGCAAATCAAAATGACCCTGAGATTCCATTTTACCCCTGTCACATTAGCAAAGATCAAAAACATAAGTGACAACTTACGCTGGAAAGGATGTGGAGCTAGGGGAACATGCCTCCATTGCTGGTGGGAGTGCAAACTAGTACAGCAACTTTGGAAATCAACATGGTGGTTTTTCAGAAAACTGGGAATCAATCTACCACAAGACTCAGATATATACCTCTTGGGCACAGATCCAAAGGATGCTTGATCACACCATGAGGACACTTGCTCAACTATGTTCGTAACAGCTTTATTTGTAATACCCAGAACATGAAAACAACCAGATGACAGATATAATATCTATTATCTATCTATCTGTCTATCTATCTTAATATCTATTATCTACCTATCATTATTATATCTACCTGTCTATGTGTCATTTATCATCTATCATCAATGTATCTTTCTATCATATATCTATCATTAATATATCTATTTTCTATTGTTACTGTAGCTACTTATCTATGTATCATCTATCATCTATGTATAATCAATATACCCATCTATTTATTTATCATCTTTATTTCTATTGCCTATGTATCATCTATCTACTTCTCTCACATCTATTTAACATCTGATCATCTATCATCTATTTGTTAATATACTATGGTGTCTATACATGTATTCTCCCAAAACTCATATGTTGAAATCAGACCTGCCATAATGATAGAATTAGGAAGTGGAGAATTGGGGAGTGATTATCTCAGATGAACAAAGCTCTCCTTAGTTATCTACTGTTCTTGTGAAACAGACTCCAGAGCACTTCTTCACACTCTCTGCACAGCTGTTCCTGGCGTGCAGGTGCTTAGCAGTCATCAAACACGGAGTGACCCTCATCTAAAGAATGGATAAAGAGATTGTGGTACAGTTACACAATGGAGTATTACTCAGCTGTTAAAAAGAAGGACACCAGGAAATCTGAACAAAAATGGAACTAGAACAAGTCATCCTGAGTGACGTTATCCAGACCAATGAAGACAAACATGGAATGTACTCACTCATAAGTGGATATTAGCTGTAAAATAAAGAATAACTGCTACAATCCATAGACCCACTGAGTCAAGGTAACAAGAAAAGCTCAAGGGTAGACACACATATCTCTCTGGAAATAAAAGGTTTTGTAAGTGGACTGAGGGCAGGACTGAGAGAAACATGAGTGATCAGGTTGCAGGGGGTGGGGTACAGATTCACATGTATTCTTAAATGGTTTGGGGGAAAAGAGACAGACAGATTTAAACTGGTCAACCAGTTTCTGGGTTCACTGAAAGATGCTCTCTAAAAAGATAAGGAAAACGGGTGTTAGCAAGGTAGCCCATCAATTAAAAGTACTAGTTGCTTTTTGAGAGGACTTAGATTTTATTCCCAGCACTTACATGGAAGAAATCAGAGACACCAAAGGGAAAGAAAATTGTTTGTAACTCAATTCCCAGGGGATTCAGAACCATCCAGTGGCCTTTTTAGGTACTGTGTGAACTTGGTGTGCAGAAATACATGTAGGCAAAACACATAAAATAAAAATAAATATTGATGTTTAATAAGGATCAGGAGAAACAAATAGACTGAATAGATGTTTATTCAGGGAGAAATAACTCAAAACATAGACAGATGAACACCAGCAGGTTCCTGGTCCCAAGGATGCCTCCAGATGCTCTCCTGTCCCGGTGCTGCAAGCAAGAGAGCTCTCAGAGCCCCCTCCTCAGCCTTAGTTCCCCCAAGTCACGTTGGGCCCTGTCTCCACCCCCAATGGGTGTGGTCTATGGCACAGGTAGACAAGGCGAATATCTCACTGCAAATAAAGGTTGAAAGACTTAATGATAAGGGGGAGAACAATAGTGGATGACACCCACATCAACACCTCACCTCCACACTCACTTGCACAAACATGCATATGCCTGCACATGTATACATAAACACTGCATACTCCTTCCTCCTCCTCCTCTCTCTCTCTGTCTCTCTTTGTCTCTCTCTCTTACACGCACGTGCTCACACATGCACACACACACACACACACACACACACACAGAATATGAGTCTCTCTCTGTCCGTCTCTCACGCTTGCATACATACACGCGTGCGCGCGCGCACACACACACACACACACACACACACACACACACACACACACAGAATATGAAGAGAGAATAGAACCACGTGCCTACTTCACGGCTAGAGCACTCTTCAAGCACATGCGTGCAGACCTTGAGTTTGAGTTCCGGCAGAGGAGAATCATTCACCTTTAACTTCTTTCACAAGCATCTAACCTTGCCATGCTGGTGCCTTCTGAAAGTGCAAATCTAAAATTTATGTCAAGACTGGTTCCTGTGGAGGATATTGACAGGAAACAGTGACCTTTTGTGTAAATTGGTTTAACACTCAGTCTCTGATACATTATGTCAGAGATGTGACTAATACATCTAATTAAATTGCTGCTCAGCAGGATGAGAGAGAAAAAAAACTTAAAGCTTTGAAAATAAAGTCTTGATTTGCTGCTTCACATATTCAAATTCTAACAACGAAGACACATATCAGATTTTGTACGCGATTGTTGTATCAAGCCCATTATGGACCGTGCGGTGTGTGTGCGTAAGCTCCCCCTTTTTGGTATGTGCTCAAGCCAAGTCTCCGTCTCTGCAGCCCCCAACTCATTATCCTTTCCCAACTTTGAATACATTAGTAATAACCCCAGAGTATAGATAAAATGTGCCAATATCACATTAAGAAAAATAAATTAAGAGCACTTCCCCTTGGAGTAATTTAACCAAGAGTGAGCCCAGATTTGAATTCTTTACTCATCTCTCCCTGTGGCTTTCATAGTTACCTGTCAGTAATCTGTCTATTTTGTGTCTGAATCCATAGCTGTCTGAATACTATTTTGTATGATGACACTCAGAAAATGATTTCTGAGTTACACAAAATGTCTGTCTGCGTGCATATAACATGTATGTGGTTTGTGTGTGTGTGGCTTTGCTCTGTAGTTACAGAACAACACAGAAAATATCACATGAGGAAGGAATGAGGGAAAGTTTCACAAAAATATCTAACAAGTTTACAAAGCATTAAGTCACTAACTCCAACTGACCCAGATAACAAATGTTCTCAAGCAATATTGGCTTACGGCTTCAGCTTTTATGGTAGATAATTGCTTTTTAAGGTTGCTTTTCAACCTACTTTGGCTCTTGTTTGTTTTATTTTATTGAAAATAGCTTTTCATACAATGTATTCTGATTACAGTTTCTTCTCCCCCAACTCCTCCTAGAGTCTTCCTATCTCTTTGGCCATCCAAACCTACACCTTCACTTTCTCACATTAGAAAACAAACAGGCATCTAAAAAGTAATAGCAAAATAAAAACAAACAGAAAAAAGAGAGGCCAAGAAAAAATGTAAGAAGCACATACAAATGGTTGTTGCTTTCAACAAATGACTATCATGGGACATATGCAAACATACATATGGTGTATCTGGGACAATATATGAAGCCACTAGCAGTGGGTCCAAGATCTAACTCTAATGCACAAACTGACTCAGTGGAGCCCATTCTATATGGAGAGATTCTTTGCTCAGCCTAGACACAAGGTGAGAGAGGTGCCTTGGTCCTGCCTCAACTTTCTAGGGGAGACCTCCAAGGGAGGAGGAGGGTGGGGAGTTAGAGAAGAAGAGGGAAAGGGATCAGCTATTGATATGTAAAAAATAAATTAATAAGAAAATTATATGAATAGGCTCTAAAAAAAAGAAAATACCAAAATCCAGTTGTAAAAATGAGAAAATTAGGCCTCTCACCCTGTCTTGGGAAAACAATGAACAAACAAACACCCTAACCTCTTCAGAGGTTTCTCTTTCCATATGCCCGGCAACAGGATGGGAACAAGGCAAGGGTCTATTCTCCCAAGTCTGTAAGTGTCAGGGCATTCTGGTTTCAGCTTTGCCCAAACTTCTGGCCATGATGTGTTTCCACTTCTGACTATAACGTGTGAAGACAAAACTTGTGCCATGCAGTGCGATCAGTGTGATTCCTCTCATTCTTTGTCTGTTCCCAATTAAAAGAGCCAGGACTCAAAAAAAAAAATCAAAAACAAAAAAACAAAAACTCTTGGGTGTTTGGGTTTTAGTTGTCCCAATTATTGTGAAATTGACAACTAAGATTAGCAATTACTATTGATGCATGCATGCTTTGAGAAAAATGTTGGGAAGCCTAGCTACACTTTCTTAATTTTTAAGGCATTCTATTTGCATGTTATATATAACAATAGAACAAGTTGAATCAAACTACTGAATTTTCTCTGGAGATATTTTCTTCCCTTTCCCTGACATCTCCATTGGTGATGGTGACAATCTAATGTCTTAAGTCTGCTCTTAAGACTATCTTTCCTAAAACTGTGCCCAGTAAGATCTGATCTTTAAAATACTCTCTTCATAAGGCATCGGAGGCCCTTATGACTGGCTCAGAGATGCCAGGCTCCTGGAGTAGCCATGGAGTTGAAATGCCAGGCCCCTGGAGTAGCCATGGAGGTGAGATGCCAGGCCCCTGGAGTAGCCATGGAGGTGAGATGCCAGGCCCCTGGAGTAGCCATGGAGGTGAGATGCCAGGCCCCTGGAGTAGCCATGGAGGTGAGATGCCAGGCCCCTGGAGTAGCCACGGAGTTGAGATGCCAGGCCCCTGGAGTAGCCATGGAGGTGAGATGCCAGGCTACTGGAGTAGCTATGGAGGTGAGTGTGCCTGGCATAGGCAGAGCAGAAGGAGAAGGGCTTAGATGTGGAGGAAGGGACAGAAGACAGTGCACAAATTCTATGGTGCTCTTATACTCTGGAGACTTCTAAGGACTTATAAAGGAAGCAACTTTCTTATTTCCTCCCCTCTAATGCCCGTACTCACACTTGAAGTCATATTCACACTGTCTTAGCTAGGGCTTTTATTGCTGTGAAGAGACATCATGACCACAACCCTTATGAAGAAAGCATCTAATTGGGGTGGCTCTCTTACAGTTTCAGAGGTTCAATCCATTATTCCCGTGATGAGAAGCGTGGTAGCAGGAAGGCAGAAGTGGTGCTGGAGTGGCTGAGAATCCTACCTCCTGCAACCAACAGGAAGGGTTCTGAGATAGTAGGTGTGGCTTGAGCATATATGAGAGATCAAAGCTCATCTCCACAGTGACATGCTTTCTCTAAGACCACACCCGCCCCACCAAAGCCACACCTCCCAATAGTGCCACTCCCTTGAGATTATGGGGGCCAGTTACATTCAAACTATCACAGACTTAAAATAATGCTGTCACAAATTCTCATCACCACTGGAAAAGGGTATGGTATTTAATATGTAAAATGTAAGCACATATACTAATATGTATTCACTGTATAAATTCTCTTTTCCTGAACTAGAAACAAATTCTCCCCCATTTTTCTTCATGCAGCTACATCAGACACCTTATTTGTGGATTTATACTGTGGTTTGGATGTAGTTGGCTGCCCAAGAGTGTATGTGTTTGAAATTCGATTCCCACAATGGATGGGGCCTAGTGTAAGGTTTTGAGCCACTAGACTCTGTGTTAATCATCTTTCCTCTAAGGTGATAAACTGCTTGAGACGCCATACTTAAAAGGAGGAAAACTCCACTTGAGCTCATGGTTTCATCCATGTCAGTCCTTGGTAACCAGTCCCTTTTCTGTTGCGACGGTAAACGTCCGAAACCAAAGCTGCTCAAGGAACAGCTTGCTTCATGTTCACCGTGGCGGGGTTAGCATTCTGGAGATCATGTCTCAACTGCAGAGGTAGCATAAAGAACAACCTAGAAGTGGGACAAGGCTATGAACACCCAAGCCCACCCTCAGTGAAATACCACCTTCAGCACAGTTACACTCCTTAAAGTGCCATTGCCTCCCAAACGGCACCACCAACAGAGAACCAACTGCTCAAATTCATGAGTGGACGGGGACATTTGTCATTCAAGCTACTATAAACGATCGCTTGTTCCTGTTAGGCCCGAAAGGCAGCACATTACAGTGGACGGTGCATAGCAAATGTGGTATCTCACTCCATGGATGCCAGGAAACAAAGAAAGAGTCACTGTGCCAATGTTCCTACAAGGAAAGTCTCCTAACATTCTTCTAGGCTTAAATTCTTAAGATGGAAGCACATCAATATAGTGGCACAGAGTACAGTGAGACTAACCCTGTGCCTTTCAGAGGGTACTTGTCCCAGCTAAAGAAAAGATAGCTCCCATGTGACCTTCTTAGTTTTGAGAAAAAGGTGATGGTAAACCTGAGCTTGGCGTCACTCAGATAGTTCTTGACTCCTGTAGTGAACTGCAGTTTCTGACCTACATATTGTCCCCCACCATTGCCACCACCATGAGCTGACATTGTTGAGAACTGCCTATCACTATGCCCTTGAGCCTCCAGATCTGGGAAGAAAATATATCTCTCTTTAGAGTTAGTTTGTCTTTGGCATAGAGTGATGGTTAAAATAAAAATAACAAAACAAACAAACAAAACAAGATGCCCAACTTAAGTAGCAAATGTAACTTTTGACATACAAACAAAGTGAAGGGATGTAATAAGAAAATACCCAACATTTGTAACGGTTAAAACTTCCCATGACATTTCCTGAAAACCATATAAATGAGTGAAAGAAGGCACTGGGTAATTTTTTTGGTTTTGTTTTCTATAAACAAAAACCTGACAGCAACTACTTACAAGAGGAAAGATTTACTTAGTTTGTGGTTTCTAGGGTTTTGGATCACCATGACAGAGAAAGTCTTGTGACATCAAGCAGTTCACATCATAGTGGGCAGAGCAGAGGGACAGACAGGGGTCAAAGACACAGCCTCCAAGACTGTGTTGCTAGTGACCCACTTCCTCCACTTAAGTCCTGCCTCATAAAGCTTCAGGGCCGTCTAAGTTAGGGCCACAGCTGCAGACCAAACACAAGGCATGTTCAAACATAAGCAAGATACCCAGTGCCCAAATTTTCATCATCTTCTAACCCAAAATGAGTTTACACCATCGCCAAGAGACTACAAAGTCTTGCCACTTTGCGGGAGGGGGGTTGAGACAAAATTTCCCTATGGTTTTGGAGGCTCTTCTGGAACTAGCGCTTCTAGACCAGGATGGCCTCACATCCACAGAGATCTGCCTGCCTCTGCCTCCAGAGTGCTGGGATTAAAGGTGTACACCACCAACACCTGGCAAGTCTCACCTCTTTTAACACTGTTCAAGAGCCCAAGTCGAGAGTAAACATTCCAATTCCAAAAGAGAAGAACAGAAGAATAGCATATAAGATCAGTCCCACAGAAGGTCAGACTAAAGCAGGACCAGAGCCCAGCAAGGCAAACATTAAATCCTGCAGGTCCGTCTGGCATCCAGGCACATGGTTGCATGATATGAGCATGAGTGTCTCTGGGCAGTACTAACTCTATAGCCTTGTCTGTCGCAACCCACATAGCCTCTGTCGTATTCACCGAGCAGATGGACTGTGTGAACGTGAGGCCCAGCTGGTTTGTATACGGAGTTCTAGGCCAGGTAGAGCTTCATAGTGACGCCCTGTCTCAAACAAACAAAAATGCTAACTCTTCACCTTCAAGCTTTTAAAATCTTAACTGAAGATAAAATAACCTGAAATGTCTAAGGTATTAAAAATAAGAGCAACACCAAATATAATAAAAACTCACCAAGAAGTGGACCATTTTGGAGCTTCATTATTTATTTTGTTGCACAAGCACTGAGAAACAGTGTGCTACTGTATTATGGGTCCATCTGGGTTTTACTAATGACAGGAATGGAAAGACACCCACACATTTTTTCAGAGAATCGATGTTTTGTAAATTGCAACAAATATTTTTATTTATACATGAGAAAAAGAAGTGTTCAAAAGAATATGACTATCAAACTACTGCAGGTCATTTGTGGGAGAATTTCTGCAATACATACTAAATATAAATTAACTAACAAGCAGGTAGGCGATACGTGTCTCTAACTTTAGTAGTCGAGGGGTGAATCTCTAGGGGTTTGAGGCCAGCATGTCCTCCAAAGCCAGTTCCAGGTCAGCCAAAGCTACAAATGGAGACCCCATCTGAAAAAGAAATCAAACAACAAAAATAAACAAACAAACAAGCCTTAATTAACAATAACATGTCAGTGTATTTTAATGCATACACAGATTATCTCTCTGGTTATGTTCCCCAAGACAAAATACCATGATGCCACCTATTTGGAGCATGTCAATGCATTATAAATCCCACTAAGTTTTGCTCTTCTGGAGATTGAAGCTGTTTTTCTTGGAATAATTCAGCAGCAAAATGCAAAGTAGTTGATGAAGACAGCATGTCAGTCACAGACAGGAGTTGTCCCCGTCCAGTCCTTTATGCATCATACCTCAGCCCTGGGGCCTAAGTGTTTCTGCAGAGCTTGTCCTCCATTAAGCCCGTTCACTGACCATAGCCTAGTTCAGAGAATTTGTCTTGGGCAGTAGAACATCGTGTACCACCCCCTCTGCTGATGATCCAATTCAACTGCCGGAGGACTGGATGGTTTCGGCCATGAAAGCGTATCCAATATGCACTGCAGGACCAAGCTTTACACACTGGCCACATCACTGTCCCACTCCTTAGAAATGTAACTGTATTCTGGTGCAAGATGTGATTAATTTTATGTGAACTTGTATTCTGTTGTTTCATAAAAGCTGTGCAGTATATACTTATTTGAGTGGACCATCCATTATGTTGCTGTAGCTTATTTTTAGAACCTTTTCAAATTCAGTGCTATCATTACTGTAATAGATATTTACAAAACCATAAAACTAGAACTTCTGGATTTATGCAGCTTACCCTCCTGTGAGCCAAATGCATTTATTCCTGATTTCAATAGCATATTTGCTAAGATCAAAGGTTTAAACAACTACTTTGTCTCAGACTTTCTGATTCATCATAAGTATTGCAAGATTTAAAAATGAGCACATCTTTTCAAATGGCTCTCTCTCAAGTATACTTTATAACACATTCTCTGATGATTTCACAGTCAGTGGGTGAGGAATAGTGGACTCAATGTGAAGAGGTTTTGTTATTTTCTGTGTTTTTATATATATATATATATATATATATATATATATATATATATATATATATATATATTTGAATTCCTAAACCCAATGTTTCTAATGCTTTAATCTTCGCCATCATCATTCTGACAGCACTCACAGATCTGGCATACACTTTGTTGAAACTTTTCATGTTCTTCCCATTTCAAATATAATTTCCAAGCTTTGTGTTTGTCAGTCTTACAGTCTTCAAAGCTTCCAGGGTCGTTTCATGAAATCCCTGCAGTGCATCCATCTTGTTGAAAGTACAGATATACTCAAGAATAGGATTCATGGATTTTTTTCCAGACTAGCCTTATATTTGGATTTGGAACACAGACCAACATCTATGCTGGATATTTCTATCCTTGGGAATCTTGCCAGCTTGACTTTATCTTGATCTTCTGCTTCTCCTTCACCTTCTAATTCCAAAACCTTTATAATCAGTTTGGTGCTGCTTTGGGATCTCCTATTAATGCTCTGGTATTATAATACTCATTTTCCAAATCCACATTTACCTCAGAGTTATGGTCTTTGAGTGTCCCATGCCATTACCTTCCTGTCACTGCATCTAAAATCACCCTTGTGTCAGACATCTTGGCTAGAGCAGAGAGGGGAGGAGAAATTGGAGACCTACTCTGCACACTGCCATCAGCATTTAGGTGGTATGGGTTCCCATCAACACATCCTCCTGTTGTTGTGCTTACAGAATTATGGGCTTTCTCTAAAGTCTTCCCACAATTCCACTCCACTGGCTTAAAGACCGCATGACCAGGTTTAGTCACACCAACAAGCTTCTATACTTACAGGCTCCACAGGTACACTTCTAGAACAAATGTTCTATATTAGGTCCTTTCACATTACTGTGAACTATCCTATATAAACAACACAAGGGAAAAAGCAAATGATTTCACCATCACAGTAGAGAGGGCTGTCACAATACAGCAGTTAACATCATGACAATCAAAAACAGAGAGAGGAGCCTGGGGCAAGAAAAAGTTCCCAAGAGCAGACTTCCTACAATCTGTGTTCTCCAGCTAAGTCTGCCTCCTCAAGTCTCCAAAGCCTCCCCAGATAGTACCACTGCCACCAGCCAGGAGCCAACCCTTCAATCACAAAATATTTGAGAGAGAGCATTTTTATTCAAATTATAATTGGTAGAACAATCCCTATGTCCGAAAGGACAAGGACGTTTGTGTTGTGGTCCTGTTTCCTCCCCAAAGACACTTCTCTATTATTTTTTTGATGGTGCTAATACATGTAAAGTAACTTATTTACACATCTGGATTTCTGAACAGTTGTGCATACCTTGAGAGCCAAATACAATGCCTTCCTGAAAGAGCACAATAATCAGATAACTGCATGCATCTGAATTCCCAAGATACTGGGGAGGCTAGAACTGGAGTAGAGCAGTGTGCACCACATAGTGCATCCTGTATCAAGGGAAATGTGTGCCTGGTTTGAGCAGTCTGTGTTTAATAATTAAGCCAGGATTGTAGCAAGAATCCTCAAGCATTTTAAAAAGAAAACCCATAAAGGAAGTTGGAGAGCTCAGAAGAAAAGGGCGATGTAGAAGCTGCGGGGGACATGGCCTCGACTGCAAATATCCCTGTAATTGAAAAAGGATTTTTCTTTTTTTTTTCCCAAACAGGTAACACACACACACACACACACACACACACACACACACACACACAGACACATACACACACACCACACACACACACAGGCACACAGACACACAGACACACACACAGACACACAGACACACAGACACACACACACATATCTTAGCAAAAAACAACAGAAACTTTTGTAAATAAAATAATAGTCATTACTACCTACTTGCTAATCATAAATGATTCAGTGCTTGCCCTTATCACTAGGAACTTCATCATTAGGAAGCACATTGTGTTTTCAGTCTCCTTATTTAACTCCTTCATAATGCTAGATCCTGCCTCATTCTTTCTAACACACCTTCTGTCATAGAAATGGAGTTACCAAAGGCAACATATCTGAATTCATAGAATAAGGTTCTTACCTTGCACAGGGCAAAAATCAATTAAAATTACCATCTACACCTGACCTGGCTTCCTGCCTTTCACTGCCATTTCAAAGTGTAAGAAAAGCATCTTTCACCCCAGCTGATAAATGATATGAAGTGATCAAGACAGCTTCATATATCTCATCTGTGCTAACCACACACAGAAAGTTTATCTCGCCTCCAAAACATCAAGTGAACCATGTAGGGTGAAGCTTGCCTGTGGTGGTTCAAGTGAGAATGGTCTCCACAAACTCACATATTTGAATGTTTACACAACAGGGAGTGACACTACTTGAAAAGGACAAGAAGGTGTGGCCTTGTCAGAGGAAGTGTATCATTGGGAGATGAGCTTTGAGGTTTCAGAAGCCTAAGCCCAGCCCAGTGGCTTTCTCGCTCTCTCCGTGAGGCCTGCAGATCTGGATGTAGAACTCTCAGCTACCTCTCCAGCACCATGTCTGCCTCCATGCCCTCACGGTTCTCACCACACTGATAATGGACTAACCATCTGCAGCTGTAAGCCAGTCCCAACAAAATGCTTTCCTTTATAAGAGTTTCTGTGGTCACGGTGTCTCTTCACAGCAATGGAAAACTAAGACAGGGCCCATCCCTAGTTCAACTGCATTTACATGTGTATCAAGCAAATGTAAGCTGTAAATGTCTTAGTGAAGCCATCCAGTTATAACACCCATAAAATCTGTGAAAAAATTAGATTACCAAATTAATGTAAATATTGGTTCTTAAGTAAAAGAAAATATAAGTGCTTATTTTAATAGTATTAAAGTTGAAGTACCTTTTTTTTTTCAAAGTGTATGTCAATAAAATTGAAATATTTTGAATTTGGCATATCTAACAAGTCTTTTTGCAGTTTCGGGAAAACATCAAGGTACTCATACAGGCTCGATCCAGTCACAGTGCTATTGACATACGGGCCTTCACAATGCTTTCTTGTGGCAACTTTCCCCAGCCAGAAGCTGTTTCATCTCAGCAAATCTGTCCTGAAAAATCATTTAATGGGGCTTGTAAAGGCGGTACACGCTGCTCTTGCAGAGTGCCCACGTTCAGCTACTAACACCCATTTCAGGTGGTTTGCATCCATCTGCAGCTGATCTGACATCTTCTGCTGACCTACATTGGTACTTACACACATGTGACATACACACATACACACACACTTTTAAAAGTTAGTCCTTTTGAAAAGTCTACTGTGTTCTTTTGAAACCCGCATATATAAATATGCTTCATTTTCCAAATCAGTTAATGCTGTTCTTTTGCTGCAGCTTCTGCAGTGGGCGATGAGACACAAGCCACCAAACTTCAACAAACCCACATGGAGTTTATTCGGCGGAGGGAACAAAAAAAAAAAAAATGGGGGTGGGTGGGTAGGTGTTGGCCAACCAGGAACAGAGATGGAAGGAGGAAAAGAAAAGAGGTAAAAAGACACTGAGACACACAGAGAACAGGAGAGAAGAGGGAAACAGGAAAAGTCCAGTCTGCCCCAGGGGAACAGCAGGAAAGAGAGGGTGGAAAGAGAGGAGTGGCAAAGAAAAGAGAGCAGAAAGATGAGCAGGCAGAAAAAAATGTTAAGTGGGCAGGGTCTTTCTCTTAAAGGGGTCTTTTGCATCTCCAGGGAACCCTGGGCTGACTAGGATACTGCCTGAGTGCATTCTGCCAGGTGACAGGGGCAGGCCCGCATAATGCCTGAATCCTTACAGTTAAATCTTTAAAACGTTTATTCATCTGTGATTCACCAGCTTAAATTTTTAAACATGATTTTACATTTATTAGTGTGTTTTGGAGGTTAGTTGGGTATGTGAGTGTCATAGCATGCTCGTGCGTGCGTGTTTGTGTAAATCATTACATCAGTCAGTTCTTTTTTTTCCTATTATATGGGTTCTGGAGATTGAAGTCAGATCATCACCATCAGAGGCAAGCGTCTTCACCCACTGAGCTACTTTTTAGAGCATTTGTTATCCCTAGTATGCCCCTTGGAAACTGCTTAAGAATACGATTTTATAGATCATGTCTATAAATGATGTGGAAACATTAGCACTGAATCTCAGAAATATGTGCAAATGGAAGGCAATGAAATATGTTCAGTGTGATTATATTTTTTAAAGTAAAAAGAGGAGAAAGAAGTTGTTGACGTTCACATACAATCCCAGGACAGGAAACACAGAGGCAGAAATCACATGTTCAAGGTCAGTCTGGGATACAAAGTGAGACTCTATCCCAAATAACTCCCCAACCCACAAACATTCATAAATATTCAAAATATGCTCACCAGAGGCTTGGATGCCTATCCATGACACCAAATCAGAGGTGACTGGACCTAGAAACAATAAGTGAAGTAAGTCTAGGGAAGAGAATGTGGCTCTTGAGGGTGGGTTGGCATGCTAACCAGGAACCCCTTCCTCCTTCCCTTTCTTCTTGGCTGCTAGGAAGAGCACAGCTTTGCTGTGCCATTAACACAAGTATGGCATTATGGTGTTTGGCCCCCACATAGGCTCAAACAAGGAAGCCAAGCAAGTATGCCCTGGAACATGCTCCAAAATTAATATATGTATTTGTCACAGTAATAGAGAACCAACTAACAATAACAATTAGAACTTGAGGCGAAATGGAACAAGAAGCCTGTGAAATAGTACCCAGAATACTACACAAATGGATGGCTCAGAGAGCCAGGGTCGCCTTCTCCAGAAGATTATAAAAGTAAAGGACAGACAAGAAGGCAAGAAATTTAACTTTCTCAGGTGTTAAATATTTGCTGCTTAGCAAAATGTGTGATCTTACAGAACTCAAATAATTTAGCAGGCTACTCAGCTAAGCGAAAGTCCATCTATCTAGACATTGGCCAACTCATGTTTTCATTAACTTCAGACACACTGGGTGTGATTCAATGGTAGCAAATGTTTACAGTGAGAATAAAACAATACACATTTACAATTCTTCATTATACATCCATCACTGTTGAATTTTATGTCCACAACTTGTAACTCTCATTGCCCTTTGGAAGTAATTGTAAGGAAACTTTCAAAGTTTATCAGTTACTTATCTACTCTTATCCAGTTGTTATGAAAAGCCACGGGGATAAGAGCCAGTGGTGGAGTGCTTTGCCCAGCATACACAGACCCTGGATTCTATCCATCTATCCCTGCAATGGGAGTCAGGGGAGACAGCAAGCAAAGGGGTTATGTAGATACACAGATGGACAAACTCAAGTCTTGATATCCTTTGAAGCCCACCTCTTACAGGCTGTGCAGAGAAAGTCACGGAATCACTTGTTGCCTTGGTTTTACTCTCTGTGAGATAGACTAATCAATGATAACAGAATCAAGAAAGTCAAATCAATGTAAAGTGTCAGAACAAGTGTCTTGGGGATAGTAAGCTTCCAATAAACACTAGCTAGCAATGAGAAAACATTCAGTCTTGAGGGACTCACACTCCACAGCTGTGCTGCTTTGAAAGAAACAGAGCCCCAAATGGAGTGGCACTATTAGGAGTGTGGCCTAGCCTTGTTGGGGGAAGTGTGTCACTGTAGAGACAGGCTTTGGTCTCATATAGCTCACCAAAATGCAAGGACTCTCAGTTACTTCTCATGCCACCATGTCATACCATGATGATAATAACTAAACCTCTGAAAATATAAGCCACCCCAATTAAATGTTCTTCCTTTATAAGAGTTGCTGCGGTCATGGTGTCTCTTCACAGCAGTAGAAACCCTAACTATGACAACAATTAAAATGCTAATGTATAAATGTACATGTAATACTCCCTATAGTAAAGCCTTCAACCACACTAAAATCTAATCCTAAAAACCTGTGAGCCATACAAAGAGCAAATGCATATCTATGTGACCCACAAATATTTATTCCCTGACTTTGTGTGTTTCAAGTTGGAGACAGCTGTAAGAATTATGTAGTTAGAGCCAGAGAATCCACGTCTTGAAGCAGTAACTCATTCTCTAGGATCAAATGTAACATCAAATTAGCTAAATTTGCTTGCTTCTGTTTTTGTTTAACTTTTGTGAGTCACCAAGGGATGATCAGCACCAGTTTAAATCCCTGTGTCCAGGCAACAGCTAGGGAAAGGCTACTTACTGTGATTCAGTCAATAACTGACTTGCTCAGCTTGGGTTCAAAATATTCCTTTTCTTCTCTCTCTGAGTAGCATGCCTAGAGTTATCAGACATCATTGGTGAGTTCATTTAGCTTCAAATAAACAAATCACATGTTTTCATGCTATTTTATGAGCTTCATTCTTTTGTCCTTTACCTGAAGATCTGATGTTTTCAAAAATTAAAGAAAAAAATGCTTAATAAAATTTTGAAAACAAGTACACATGACATTTCACCTGATTTGTACTTCAGAGCCTCTCATGTCCAGAGGACAAATGCCTCAAGCTTTCTTCATTCTCTATCCTTCTCAGGTTGTCAATTTGCAAGATGATGTGGGGTAGATCATGGCACGCCTGTGTGGCAGTCATCGATCCAAACCAGATCTTTGTTGTTCTTAGGAATAATGAGCCGTGACATGTCAAACCAAATTATCCACTGAGATTTTAACCTAAGACAAAACAAACAAACAAACAAACAAAAAACAGCAGGCACAAGCTCTGTAGGGGAGATCTAGAGTCATAAAATGAGATGGGGAGAAAAAAGTCAAAACTTGCTTTTTTACTAACCAGTCACTTAGATATACTATTTAGATACACAGCTACAAATGTAGAATATAGATCACAGTGTCAGCAGCTATGGACTACTTGATAACAACACAAAGCACATGCGTTGGAAACTTTCAATTTAAATTGTTTCATATATAATTATATGTATATTACTTTATATGTTTTTAAAATGTTTACTTTCATTTTAATTGTGTGTTGGGAGGGGGCATATATATACTAGACCTGCCAGAAGACACCAACAGTTAGTTGTAAGCTGCCTAATGTGGATGCTGGGAACCAAACCTGTTTTCTCAACAGGAATATGAAGTATTCTTAACCAATGAGCCATTTCTTCAGTTTCCTGTGGCTAAAACATCATTTTAAGAAGGTTCAAAAAAATCAGCTTAGATTATCAAAGGGCATGAGAATATACAAAAGTATTGAATTTACCCAATTAAACCAATTTACCCAATGCTAGTATTTCAACCCAATTTCACATTTCTTTTATTTTTTATTATTTATCTTTTTTCTTATTTTATAGTTCCCTCTCCCTCCCATGCCCCCGGCCCCCCGCCATCCCATTCCCCACCCACTCCACAGGGAGGGTGAGGCCTTCCAGGAGGGATCATCAAACTCTGTCAAGTCATTTGGAGTAGGGTCTAGGCCCTCCTTCCTGTCTCTAGGCTTAGGGAGTATCCCTCCATGGGGAATGTGCTTCCAAAGTCCTTTTGGGCACCAGGGATACATCCTGGTTCCACCATCAGAGGGCCCTTAGACTTCCCAGGCCTTCTAACTGAGACCCATGTTCAGGGGGTCTGAGTCAATGCAGTGCTTGTTTCCCAGCTATCAGCCTGCGGGTCCATGAGGTCACTCTTGTTCAGGTCAGCTGTCTCTGTGGGTTTCTATAGCCTGATCTTGACCCTTTTGCTTATCACTCTTCCCTCACTGCAACTGGATTTCAGGAGTTCGGCTCAGTGTTTAGATGTGGGTGTCTGCTTCTGTTCCCATCAGCTACTAGATGAGGGCTCTATGATGGCATACAAGTTAGTTATCAATGTCATTATCAGGGAAGGGCATTTAAGGTAGCCTTTCCACTGTTGCTCAGATTGTTAGTTGGGGACATCTTTGTAGGTCTCTGGACATTTCTCTAGAGTCATGGCTTTCTCTTATATGGTATCTCTTTTCTTTCTCTCCTCTATTCATCCACCCCCCCCTTAATCTTCCTGGTCCCACATGTTCTCCTCTCCTCCCTTTCTCTTTCTCCTAACTCACTCTCCACTCATTGCCCCTGCCCATTGCTCACAATATGCTCAGGAGAATTTTCCCTTTCCCCTTTTGTGAGGGCCTTTGTATGAATCTCTTAGGTTCCTCCTTCTATTTTAGTTTCTCTGGCGGTATGAATTGGAGGCTGGTGATCCTTTGCTCTATGTCTAAAATCCATATGTGAGTGAGTACATGCCATGTTCTTCTTTTTGTGTCTGGGTTACCTCATTCAGGATGGTTACTTTAATTTCCATCCATTGCCTGTTCCATCCTTGTAGTTTGCTGGACATTTCTCTATAGTCAGTTTTCTCTTCAAACCTATAATAGCTCCCTCTTTTATAGTATTTCATTGCTTTTTTCCTCTGAGTAGTACTCTGTTGTGTAAATGCACCACATCTTCTTTATCCATTCTTCAGTTGAGGGGCATCTAGGTTGCTTCCAGGTTCTTGCTATTACAAATGATGCTGCTATAAGCATAGCTGAACAGATAGATGTCTTTGTTGCATGGATGTGGGTCATTTTGGTACATACCTAAGAGTGGAGTTGCTGGGTCCTGTGGTAGACTGATTCCCATTTTCCTTAGGAACTGATCTCCAAAATGGTTGTACAAGTTTGCACTCCCACCAGCAGTGGAGGAGTGTTCCCCTTTCTCCACATCCTCTCCAGCATAACTGTCATTGGTGTTTCTGATTTATCCATTCTAACAGGAGTAGGATGGTATCTCAGAGTAGTTTGATTTGCATTTCCCTGATGGCTAAGGATGTTGAGCACTTTCTTAAGTGTCTTTTGGCCATTTTGGACTCCTCTCTCTTTGCTACTGGATTCCAGAAGTTTAGCTCAGGGTTTATGTGTGGGCATCTGCTTCTGTTTCCATCAGCTACTAGATGAGGGCTCTATGGTGGCATATCAGTTAGTTATCAATCTCATTATCAGAGAAGGGCATATAAGGTAGACTTTCCACTGTTGTTCAGATTGTTAGTTGGGGTAATCCTTGTAGGTCTCTGAACATTTCTCTAAAGTCAGTTTTCTCTTCAAACCTATAATGGCTCCCTCTTTTATGGTATCTCGTTTTCTCTCTTGTCTATTAGTCCCCCGACTCAATCTTCCTAGTCCCACATGCTCTCCTCTCCTCCCTTCTCTTTCTCCTAACTCACTCTTCACTTACTGCCACCCCCCACTGCCAATATGCTCACGAGATCTTGTTCCTTTCCCCTTCTGTGAGGGACCTTGTATGAATCTCTATGCTGTCATTGGTGTTTCTAATTTTAGCCATTCTGACAGGAGTAAGATGGTACATTCTTAGTCATCAGAGAAATGCAAACCAGAATAATTCTGAGATATTTGCTGTGAAATAAAGGCTAGCTATGCTACAAGCCATAGACCCAAAAAAGCTATGTAACAAGGAGTGCCCAAAGAGACTATTTCTAATAAGACTGTATGTTGAAAACATCTGAAATATGTTTAGGAAAATAACTCTCGAAACACAATAGAAAAATAAAGAAATAATCAAGTTAAAAACGTTAAAAGACATAAAGAGACATTTCATTGAGAAGCATATGCAGATGGTAATAATCACATGGAAATGTGTTCAACATCTTTAGCCGTTAGAGAAATGCAAATTAAAACTGCAGTGAATGTCACTAAACACCACAGAGAATGGCTAGATAAATAACAATGACTACTCCAAAGGCTGAAGAGGATGTAGAGAACTTACACTATTCACACATAGCTGCTGCAAATTTGAAGTCTGGAGCCTTTGAAAGGCACTCTCTGCATTCATCAGGACACTAGAGCAACAGAACTAACAAATTGAATATATATTGGAAGAGGAGGTGTTAGCTTGGCTTATTCAATGCTTTCAGGATAGTCCAACAATGCCTGCCTCACACTCTAAAGGCCAATACCAGGTAGTTGTCCCATCCACACGGGTCAGAGCCTCAGCAGCCCCAGTCCTGGTACCTGGGACCTTCCTGGAGAACTATTGGTCTTCAATCCATGTGGGAAGCCTCAATAAGCCAAATTTACTAACAGCAGAGAAATAAGCAATGACAGTAAGCAAGTTCTCATAGTATTTTAAACTCAGGTACTTTCATTTTTTTTTCCCTAGCTGCTCTAAGGCTCGCTGCTTCCACTCTGAATTTCTCATCACGTTTCATGTATAGCACTGTTCATAGTGGGCGATCCATAACCCTGAGTCCAGAGACTGCTTCAAAGGTGCTAGTACAAAATGAAGGATATTTTAATTTTGAAAATACATATCAGGCTTTAAACCTAGTTTGAAAAAAGTAATACAAGTCACTTTAGAAAAAATCACTTTAGCAAATATTTTACTTTTTCATGTTAAAGTGATCATATATGGGCATTGTAGGTTAAATATAAGAAGAAAATTAGTTTTCTGTTTCTTATTGCTAATGTGGTTACTGTGAGATGAGAAATCACAGTAGTGGCTCATGTCATGTTTCAACAGGACAGGGCTGTCTTCTGCAACTCAGCATCAGCTGGTGCATATCACTGCATTTCCTTCCCCAGCAACCAATCACTGAAGCTGCCTGCTCTAGTAGCAAATTGTGTATTCTGTCTGCTCAGGGCAGAGCATAAAGACTGGCTCAGATCTTCCAACTACCTTCATAGCCTGTCCTTCTGGGTTATACTTGCAAAACTAACATAGCTCCTAAGATTTTTGTAGTTAGGTTCTGTAAGAGGCCCAGCTTCCATAATCACACTGCATAGTTAGAAAAGTAATTGTGGCAGTCAGAGAAAAGTAGATGTACAGTGAAGATGCATCACCAGTCATAGCAGTGTGGCCATATACTTTCTGGGAAGCTCTAACTAAAATCCTGGATTCTAAAAACACTCACTCCCAGTGCTAACCCAAGCACGTGCCATCTGTTTGACTTCTGCCAGGTTGTTGTGTAGGAAATCTCCCAGGCGGGTTGATCCTCATTGCATACTTTCTTGAGTTTCAGCATCTTCACCTGGTTCTTGGATCCTCTCAGACACGTATATGCTTTAAGATATTCCTCAAAGCACAAATGTTCCAGAACTCTGACATAGGCCACCTATAGAACACAGCATCTCTGTATGAGGACTAATTCAGTCTCCTCTAATTGTGCATCATTAATATGATTTGCAGTACACAGTAAAGAGTCCCACGAAGGCCAGCAAGATGCCTCAGCACCTTGCACAGAGGTACTTGCTGCTAAGCCTGACAACCTGAGTTCTATCCCTGGGACCCATATGGTGGAAAGACATAACTGACAACTGACTCCCACAGTTGTTTTGTTGTTCTCTCACCACTATTCTCTCTCTCTCTCTCTCTCTCTCTCTCTCTCTCTCTCTCTCTCTCTCTCTCTCTCTCTCTCACACACACACACACACACACACACACACACACACACACACACATACACACACACCAATGAATAAATAAATAAATGTATTTTAAAAATGAAGAGTCTGTGAGAAGTTGTGCAAACACTAGGGCCAGCAAAGTAGTCAAAGTTGTAAGACAGAAAGGAAATCAGGTTCAACATGACTCGATAGTTGGTGTTAGTTCAAACTTCTAAAGTCTGACCTCAGGCAGTTTATTTTAGGCATATTTAAGTGCAGTACACAATTGGGACAAAAGTTTCCTGGTGTAACACAATTCCTTGTGCACAGGAGGCATATTTATGTCAAAACTCTTCTCAAAGCACATGCCAGTTCTTCCATAAAGATGGGTCCTAATATAGGCTGCATGTGTTATAAGCGTTTAGGGGAGGATCTGGCTTGGTCTAAATAATACAAATAGCACAGACATGATCTGGACTATTGGCCACCTCTGGTCCTGAGCTTGGGAGAGCCATGTATGGCCTTACCAAACAAATAGCACAGAGATTACCTAAGCTATTAGCAACCTACATTCCAAGCTTTCTGGCCAGTAAACAAGTAATATATCTTTTTCTTTGAAAAAACAAACCTGAATGTTTAATATTCCTGATTTTCCTGGGGAGCCCAAGAAACTTTATGTTCTTAACAAAAATCTAATAAACAGATTTCATTAGTGACCATGACAGATGCCCTTATGTGTAATAGCCATTGCTTTAAAGAAAACTCATGAATGCCACCAAAGGCCCTGTTGTTGGAGGCAAGATCCCAGCCTTCAAAGATATGAAGACATAGAAGAAGCTTTAGGGAATAGTTGTAAATTGAAGAAAGGTTACATGTGAAAAGATCCTTGGCTGGAATATGGAGATGCTGGCACTTTTCTACTTCTTTCTACTTCTTGGATAGCCTGTGATGATTCTCTACCACTCACTCCTTCCATGATTGATGTATGCTACCCCAGATCCAAGTAAGCAAGCCCTCCATGAAAACCTCTGAAACTGTGAGCCAAGGTAAACCATTTTAGTCTTTCTTATATTATCTCAGGTATCTCATCACAGTAACAAAGAGCTGACTATAGCATCATGAAAGAAATGTGCTTCAAAGGCCGCACGTGTGTCCTGCTGAGTTTCACTTCACTCACTGATGCACTGGTGACCCACATTTGTACTGAAGCTGGGTGTGATGGCACATACTGATAATCCCAGCACTTGCCAATTGGAGGCATGAGGAAGGACAGACATTCAATGTGACTTTTGACTATTAGTAAGTTCAAAAACTTTTGCCTTACATTCAATAGAGGGGCTGCACCTTAAGCAAGTGCTATCCCTGCGGTAGACTGCTCAGTGGGTAACAGGTCTGCGTGGAGACCAAGACTCGGATGATCAGGTCAGGAGTGGCTTCAGCGTGACAGACAGACACAAACACACTTGAAGAGGTTTGGGAACTGCTGCAATATTTACTTCAAAATATCGGTTTTTTTATACAGAAAGTTCAAAGAACAGATTTTTGGTCACAGTTTAAAAATAAACAGACATTCTATAGATGTCAGCAATTCCCTTTGAAGTATGAGATAGTAAATATATCTAAGCAAGTGCATAACTGAGAGCCTCTGTCTATTTTGGCCTGCTTGTGGTCAGGGTATCAGAGATTTGATTTACTGAGTAAAGAGAAGAATCATTGTCTTTGAACACTAAACTTTTAATAGCAATGATTCAAGGGCCCTAAGATACCAAGTTAGAGTTTTGTAGTAACTCCCACAGTAGCCTAGCTGCAGGTAGGCTGATTACAGGCAAGGTCACATTGTGGGCTGCTTCCTTACAGCTTTAGCCCTAATTGTTTATTAGGCCTTGGGCCACATCTGGAACTGTGGGTTTTATGATTGGGGGCACAGAGGTCAACATCCATCCACTGAATGTTGGCCTGTTTCACAAAAGCAGAGAATTTCTTCCCCTGCATAGCAGCAGCATAAGCCATCCCTTGCACTACAGCAGGCGAGGCATCTGCAGGGACCTGGACCACTTTTCCCCAGGAGGCATAACCACGTGTGGTGCAAACCTCTGGACAGGTAGCCATTGAGATTTCTCTCAGCCATTGCTACACTGTCTTCAGTGGGGCTGGTGTGGCATATCCCTACAGGCAATTGCAACTCTGCAGCTATCAGAAGAGGTTTGCCCACATGGCATAGCCACATGGGCATTCTGTCCCCTCAGGCACAGCTCTGTCATAGCTGCTAAAGTGTAGAGAGCTGGGAAGTGTTGTGCCTTAAAGATGACGCTGGCTTCCACCTTCCACCTTCCCGTTGGTGAGTGCTCACTGGCGTAAAAAAGTCCTTAATTGATCTTCAGGGTCCATGTGGCTCACTGGGGTTGGTCGGCACAAGGGTATTTAAGCCTGTTCTGGCGTTTCCCCGGGGTCAGAAGAAGCATGTTCAAGGTTCCTGATTAAAACTGCATGAAGAAGATCTTCCTGGAGTCACGTCTTCCTTGCTGGTCGAGGTTGGGCGTGTAAAATTGGTGGCCCATACAGGGAACCTTCAGATCAGAACTCCTTGCAGTCAGGGCAGTCGACTGGAAAGTCCCAGGTAAGTTGGGACCAAGCTAAGGCCCTTGGTAAAGAGGCCATAAGGTCTCCGGTAAGGAGCAGTAAAGTCCCAGGTAAGTTGGGACCAAGTTAAAGACCGCGGAAAAAGGCAGCAATAATGTCTCAGGCATTGTGAGAGGTTGTAATGAACCGAAAGTAAAATTTTTAAAATGGGGACTTCTCAGTCTCATCCAATTTTTCTGGCTCTTCGGGAGCTACTTTTGCCAAAAAAAAAAAAATTTAAAATAAAGAAAAGCACACTAGAAAGATTCCTGAGTTAGTGCAATGCCATTGCACCTTGGTTCGCAGTTTCGGAAGACCTCACAGTAGCATGCTGGGACAAGTTAGGCAGGGATCTTGACTTTGCTTGGGAACAAGGGATGCTAAAGTCTGGAGTCCGACCTGTTTAGAAGTTAGTGCGTAGCTGTATTGAAGACCAGAGGTACTGTAAAGATGTCCCGCGCTACCGTCTCGCCAGCAAGAACGACGCGGCACACTCAGGATCCTTCTGCAGTAAAACTTTAATGCTCTTGAGAGGGAGAGCATAAGCTTACAGGACAGAGAGACCCCAAACACACAAAACCCATCCCTTATATAGGCTAGCAGCCTCTGCCTTGGACGTGTCACCCCTGACTGGCTGCTGCTCATCGGCCCATACGACGCCATGGGAGAGGCAGGGACCCAGGGTTTGACAGTTACCCAGCGCATGCGCATCTCTCCTGTCTACCAACGGTACTTGTAACGGCTCCCTACATAAAGAGGCAATGGAAAAAGGGAAAGCTGCGCTAGAAATGTTACAAGAAGAAAGATCAGAAGAGGTTGAGAGCACAGGAGAGTCAGGTACAGACAAAACAGATTCTGAGGAAGAATTGCAAGCCCTAATAGAAAAGGTTCAGAAACAGTCCCTTAAAGAACAGAGAAGGGAAGGAAAGAAGAAATGGCTATGTAAGGAGGAGGAAAACCCTCCCAGGACAATGCCTTCGGCGCCTTCTTCCTATCAGAGTGAGGAAGGGTAGGGCCCAGGTACAGGGCATTCCTTTTGCCCTGAGGCATGGAAAGCTGTGCAAAATGACTTAAGTCTGGCCTATCCAGTTTTCCAGGATGCCCAAGGCAATAGATATGAGGAGCCTTTAGACTTTAAGGTCATCAAGGCTTTGGCTGAGTCCGTGAGAACATATGGAATTTCAGCTTCTTTTACTGTAGCTCAAGTTGAAGCCCTAAATAGACATTGCATGACTCCTGGTGATTGGAGTGGGCTGGCTCGAGCATGCCTAAGCCCCGGGCAGTATCTGGATTGGAAAGCTTTTTTGATTGAGTATGCCAATGAGCAGGCTGTAGCTAATCTGACAGCCAGAAATGCAGCATGGGACAGGGGCATGTTACTTGGACAGGGATGCTTTGCCAATCAATAGACAGGATACCCAATACAAGTTTTTGAACAAGTAAATCGGATCGCCATAAAAGCATGGAAGTCATTACCTAATAAGGGAGAGGTGAGTGGTAACCTCACTAAGATACTGCAAGGCCCAATGGAACCATTTTCAGATTTTATGACCTGTTTGCTAGAGGCTGCAGGGAGAGATTTTGGCATTACAGCAGCCATAGTTGCAGCTATCTCTTTTGCAGTGGTGGGTTCAGTCACGGCTGCCGTGGCTATGAGCACATCGGTGCAGACAGCCTCTACGCTAAATGAGTTGTCCAAGAATGTGGCTACCACCTTGGATGTTCAATCCACAATTGGTGCTCAACTAAAAGGAGGTTTAATGATTGTAAACCAAAGAATTGATCTGGTGCAGGAGCAAATAGATACCTTGTGGCAGCTGGCCCAATTGGGATGTGAAATGAAATATCCAGGTTTGTGTGTTACCAGCGTTCAGTATGAGAACTTTACATGTGCTGCTAATTTGTCACGACAATTGTCTAGACATCTTTTAGGAAATTGGTCTGCTGACTTTGATGATTTGTTGGTACAGCTGCTAGTGGCAAACGTCGCTGTGAATTCCACATGTGTGGATGCGGGATTGGCTGCCAGGTTGTCATCATGGTTCACTGTTGCCATGGATCATTTGAAAGAGTGGGCGGGAATGGGTGTCATGGCTGTCCTCTTGTTGCTTATCTCCTTCGTGGGCCTATGGTGCCTTTGCAAGATGAGGTTTGCTCAGAGGCAGCATGCAGCTATGGTTGTCCAGGCATTTACAGCCATTGAGGCAGGACAGTCTCCCCAAGCATGGCTCACAGTCATGAACAAGAATTGATCCTTCATGCACAGGTTGTATGGCTTAGCACTGCACTCCGAGTTAGCTCTGGAAGTGAGCAACTCCGAGAAGGGCAAGTCTGGTTGCATGTGGGCTGGTGTCCGAGGCCCCACCTCCAGGAAAAAGATGCTGAACGGGTGTGGCACTGACTTGGCTGACTACCAGGATTCAGGGTCATTACAATGTCCACTGCTTTAGTGGAGATCAGACTACTACCCTTGCCTGTTGCATTATTAAAACAAAAAGGGGGAACTGTAGAGAGCTGCAAAGTGTCGCGCCTTAAAGATGGCGCTGGCTTCTGCCTTCCACCTTCCCGTTGGTGAGCACTCTCTGGCGTAAACAAGTCCTTATTTGGTTAAGCCTGTTCAGCCTGTTTGCTTCTGCGTTAGAGTAGCCTATCTACAGGGTCCACGTGGCTCACTGGGGTTGGTCAGCACAAGGGTATTTAAGCCTGTGTGGGCATTTCCCCTGAGTCAGAAGAAGCATATTCAAGGATCCTGATTAAAACTGAATGAAGAAGATCTTCCGTTAGTCACGTCTTCCTTGCTGATTGAAGTTGGGCACATACACTAAAGGAAATGATCTAAATCTCTATCCTTCTATAGAACTCAGCATTCAAAGGCTGCGGTAAAATCCTCCTAGCTCTGAGAGGCTGAATACCAAATAGCTAACCTTCACTCCTTGCTTGTGTTTCCCCCCAAAAAGGGGCTATACTTCTGCTCAGCCCCAACTTAAGAACCCTAGCTACACTTAGTTCTTCCCTACCACTTCCTGTCAGCTAGTCCTGACAACCTCTTGACCCCTGGTTACCTGTATTTAATCAAACAAATGTAACATGTCTTTGCATTGTTAACCAAAGCAGCAGAAAAAAATGTAACACAGTTTTACACAGCTAAAATAATATTCCACAACAAAAAACAGCCTGTAGTACATAAAGCCTTATCTCAAGACATAAAACAAAAATCCCATTGATAGAGAATATCATTCTTCACCCTCTATATCCAGGTGTATTATTGGTGAATTAGATTTTATGTTCATCGTGTTTCTATTTGCAGCACTGTCTTCTACCTGGTCATAATAAAATACACTTTCGGCAAGCTGATAGTGACGTTCTTGTTACTTTGAATATGAATTTGCTGACACATACTGGTAAAGACTATCCACCAGGGATATTCGCATCCCTGCAGGCTCTTTCAAGGTCTATCAGGAATACAAGGCTCTATTCTGGAGTGTAGCTAAATGGTAGAGCATTTGTTTAGCACTGCAAGACCCTGCATTGCAATCACAGCAGCAGGTAATTCCTCCGTGCCGTGCTCTCTAGGAGGATCCCCTAGTTTGGCTCTCTTTTTACTCTACATGTAGATGTCCATCCAGGATGTTTATTCCCTTTAGACTGAGAGTGCAAGAGAACCAAAACCAATGAAGTAATGCACTGTCCTGAAATGAACATTTTTGCCTCTATCCTGAGTCTGTGTACTGCCAGGGTGATTTATAATATTAACAAGAGGGTTTAAATCAATGCAGCAGCCATCCGACATCTGGTGTTTAAGAACTATGTTTTTTGTTTTTGCTTTTTAATACCAAGGAAACTATTTGCAGGCTTCACGGTAATAACTTCCCTGAAATTCAAAGGACTGGGCCATTTCAGTGTCACCAGGAATTATGATTCTCTAATGTGGGCAATGTGAACGTTTTAATACATATTGTCAGAAAGCCTGTTTAATTTCCAGAATCTATTAAAATGTGATTGCATTTTGTGCTAACTATTATTATCTTTTCTTCTGTTTAATTTCTCAGGAAGAGTATTTATAGCTTTAACTTCTTGTTCATTCCCCACATTTATAAATTGAAATTGTGGTCTTCTCCTATCTCAGCCACCACTCAGGCATCAGAAGTGTTAGTCACTCAGGCCACCTCTTTCTCATATTCATTGCACATTTATTGAGTACCGGTTTCAGAGGACATGGGTCTGCATGCAGCCAGAGGCATGGGGATGTACAAAGCAGGGTCTCAACAGTAATAGACACGCATTACTTGGCTGACTACCAGGATTCAGGGTCCTTACAATGTCCACTGCTTTACTGGAGACAAGACTACTACCCTTGCCTGTTGCATTATTAAAACAAAAAGGGGAGCTGCGATGTAATAGGGGAGGGTGCCTAGAGGCAGGTCACACCAAGGACTTTGAAGAACCAGCTGGCAACACAAAACTAGTGAGAATGGAAAGATAATGACTGGGGAAAGACAGGGGTTAGGATAGAGGAGAGGGTAGGAAGGACAGGCAGAGGGAAGGGATGGGAAGAGAATGTCTGCTGAGCTTTGGGCAGAGCTTGCAAAGGGCTGCTATCTTCTGTCTTCTAGTAGCAGCACTAGACAGAAAGCCATGAGCTGCAAGGCCTGGGGTTTCCTGGAAACCACTGGATTCTGGGATTCAGAAAATGCAACAGAGACTATGAGAGCACAGTTTTAGATCTTATCTGAGTAGGGGGAGGGGGGACAGCCAACACAAAGCTCCTCCCCCTATTCTTCCCCACCTATTCTCTGGTTCAGGAGAGACTCAGAATCACCTCTCAAACAATTTTGAAGCTTTGATTAAACGTTTTCTACGTTTTACGAAAGTTATGTAAAGTTTAAGGAAATAATATTTGTGTCCCTTGCGTTGTTAAGCACCACACGTGAGACTCTCCCATGAGACTTGAGGCAAGTTCCCATGGAGCACACCCCTGCTTTGACAAACTTCTTTTATTATTCATTGTCTAACTTTAGATTTCATTGCTGACAAAACACCGCTGATACGTTGCAGTTCATCATCAGGGGAAGCCAAGGCAAGAACTCAAGACCGGAACCTAAAATCCGGAACTGAGGCAGAGACCATAGAGGAGTGCAACTTACTGGCTTGCTCCTCATGGCTCACTCAGTCTGCTTTCTTATACAACCCAGGACTGCCTGTCCGGGGCGGGGGCAGCCACTATCCACAGCAAGCTAGTTTCCCCCAGGTCAATATTTAATCAAGAAAAATGCCCGTAGGCTTGTCTATAGGAAAATGTGTTAAAGGTTTTCTTTCTTTATTTTTTCTCATTTGAGGTTTCCACTTTCCAGGTGACTTCAGCTTGTGCCAAGGTGACAAAACAGAACAAAATAAACAAAACCCCTACCAACACATCCATGTTAAGCTTTATGAGTGATCACACTTTCAGACACCCCACATTGGCCTTGCCTCATGAAAACTCATGAGGACTGGCACAGACAGCTTTACACATCACCATGACCAAGCTGTGGCTCTGTTATTCTGCCCACATGTAGGTGTTCCCCAGACGTGACTATCATTCACAGTCACATTGCTAAGGTAAGAAAGGTTATCCTAGATTATCTGAGGGGCCCGATTCAGTCTGCTGACGGGCTAGAGTGTTTCCCCAAGGAAGCAAGACTTGACCCAGGGACATCAACTTCGCTCCCAGCACTAAGATCAAGCTGCCTTTCTTGTCCTGTGGATGTGAATAGTCAGCTCATCAATTTCTTAACAAGAAATTAATACGGCTACTTCCTAATGCTTTCATTTCCTGGACAACCAGGTGGCACTGCAGAGAGCAATACAAGAAATGGTCAAGGTGAAGTCTAGGACAAGCAAGTACAAACTGGAGCAAAAGCAAATACTGGATGAGAACAGAAGTTTCTACCTAAACCAAAGCAGGGAGACTCACAGTTCTATAAAGACTGAACTCTTGCATAGGACATAGGCTTGTATGCAGAATGATACAACCCGGTTGGGATTGGGGAATGAACTGACCTATAACACAAGATATCTGTAGTTGGAACCATACCACAAATCTATATGGTCAAGATTAATAATACATTAATCTAATTGTGCTGTTTAGTTTTATGCCAACTTGATGTAAGCTAGATCTAGGAAGAAATCTTAATTAAGAAAATGCTTCCATAGGATTGGTCTGTTGGAAAGTTTGTAGAACATTTTCTTGATTTATGATTTATATAAACTAAAGAAGTCCTAATTGAGGTAAATTGCTCATTTTTTTTTTCATTGAGTTAAGAACAGAATGATAGCTAATTCTGATTGTCACCTATACCTGTTGCTAAAACACAAGCACCTAGGCATGCTAATTTTCTTAATTAGACCATTTAATGTGAAAAGACCTACTGTGAATCTAGGCCACTTCTTCTGGTGGCAGCCCACATTTAAACAAAAAACAAAAAACAAAAAAAAAAAGGAAGAAGCAAGCCTTCGTTTTCTGCTTGCTTGTCCTCACTCCCACTGGCAAGTTCATCTGTCCTATTATTGAGGTATTATTTTGCTGGTATTAAACCTATTTCTTGAAGATCCTGTTTGTGGTGGTGGTGGTTTGAATAAAATTGGCCCACATAGATCATACAGAGTGGCACCATTAGGTATGACCTTGTTGAAGGAAGTGTATCCCTGGGGGTAGGCTTTGAGATTTCAAATGCTCAAGCAAGCCCCAGTGTCTCTCCCTGCTGCCTGGGGATCCATTTGTAGAACTCTCAGCTACCTCTCCAGAGTCATGTTGGCCTGCATGCCATCATGTTTCCCACTATGATGATAATGGACTAAACCTCTGAACTGTAATCCAACCCCAGTTAAATGTTTTCAATGTTACAGTCATGGTGTCTCTTCACAGCAATAGAAGAAACCCTAACTAAGACACCATTGTAAACGGAAGACTATTTAGCTCTCTGGGAATTCTCTGGTACTCCAGCACCTGATTGAGACTGTCAAAGTTCATAGATTTTTGTGTTTTTCATTATTAATTTCTCCATTTATAAGGACAAAAAATAATGTTTTCTAGCTTCACAAAGGTACTTTTATGTTGTGCTATATTAAGAATTGTCCAGGGCCAGCAAGATGGCCCAGCAAATACAGTGCTTGTCTCACAACCCTGGAAAGCCAAGTTTGATCCATGGAACCAGTGTTAAGGTGGACATAGAATAGTAACTCCCGATTCAACCAAAGGCTACATGTCTTTGACCATCACATATGCATTTACACATACATCATGCATTTACACATGTGCACACATACACACACACATAGACATATATGCACACACGCACACAAAGACCCTTGTGTCCACATATCACTAGGGAAAACAGGAATGTTAACCACACAAGGTTGTCTCCTCAAAGGAGGAAATATCTGCTTTCCACTCAGTGGATGTTGTTAACAGCCTGGTGATCTTTGCTCAGATATCACTCAAGTATCCCAGAATGTGTATGTTAGACTCACCTTCCCTAGACCTTTATCTTTAACTCTAGGTCAATAGAATCCATCTTTAGGGTTCTATTACATGTATTTTATAGCCTGCTGAACTCTATGCTATCCCTATACTATAGTATCTCTATACTATACTATCAGACAGCACACTTGAATCTAGGCCTTTAACTATAGAGTCCACCTTCATGGTCACTTGTACTTTGCAAAAGAGCTTCTATGTAGTCAAGCCTTGGCTCTATTGTGCACCTAGAATTGGAATGACTATTGCCTGGAAACCTTTTCCAATTTGTGCTGCTTTTAAATTCACTGGCAAGAAACTATCTAGCATCAGACTCCCCAGGTTTGATCTGATCCAACTAAGAGGGCTGAACTGAGTTGTTTTCCTTCTTGCCTCTTCTGGGATCATTTCATTTCCAGCATGATGATTGCAGGAACCCGCACACTATAGTACAAAATTGATCCAAACAGGAAATCCAGTAAGAAGAACCAGTCAGGAGACTCATTCACTATGCACACAGGTACTTGGTACTTGAACCTATGCATGTGTTAGGCAGGTGCATTTTCTTTCACCGAGCCACACACTTAAGCACTCATCACTCTACCATCCACACTGACAAGCATCCATGTTTTACTACTCATTCACCCTTTAACCTTTCTTATGCATAGATCTTTATTCAATATGCTTAAGTGAAAGATTTTTGCATATTTTATACTGTTAGAATTGCTTATTTTATTACAAAAATGAGATAGATGCAATACATAATCATGTAAGCATTAATTACATTATAATTGAACATTAAAATTCTACAAAGCAAAAATTCATTTCGGGTACATGACAAAGTGTTCTTTAACTTTATTTTCTTCAGAAATCATTTCATGATCTCAAGTATGTAACCTCCATAGCAATAGTTTATAGTCACAAAACTATTACTATTAATATGAATATTGTATGCTACTATTTTAATAAGCATTGACCTTTACCAACAATGGACCACCTAGTTACCCCCAGATTAGTACCTACGGAGCATAAAGATGCTATAGTAAATAGATACAAAATAGTATCTTATGCTTAGGCATAAGAACTGGCATTTTGAATAATGTTTACACATTTGCTGGCTAGTGAAAAGGACACAGAAGGATTTCTTATATTTCTAATAGCAGCTTAGGAAGGGCTAAACCATACCAATTCTGTCTTTAACTTGAAATGTCTCTGAGAATCCAATCCTGGTACTCATGGCAGCAGTAAAGCCCTCTGTAAAACCCTCTGAGAAAGGTGTCTTCACAGCATCTAAAACCCTGGGGAGCCTGCTGCCTATCAGTGCGGTATCTGGCTCTGGTTCATCAATACTAATGCACAGCTGGACAGAGTATCTTCACCGTGCTGGGGCCAAGGAAAGTGAACGCAGCCTGGGATTCCCATTTTCTACTTCCAAGGTCATAAAGCGTACCACATACAGTGTACACACACCACATACAGGTTTGATCATTGCTTAATACCTTTCAATATGACTATAACCATGTCATACTATCTGATTGAACCACTTAAACTCATCCCAAACAGTAGGAGTCACTATCTTAGCGGTATAGCAGTTGCTGAGCTCATGTGTGTATTTCCTTGCCTGTGCCATGATGGACTCTACCTTCACACCATGATTCAAAATAAACCTTTACTTCCTCAAGGAAAGCCTTGTCTCAGGTAACACTCCCCTGCTGTGTTTTGAGTGTAATTTAAAAATTCTTTAACATACAGAAGAGACCTACAGGCTGGCAAGCATTCACAGGTCTGCTTAACAAACTCTGACACAGACTGACCTAAGCAATACTCAGCAAGCAATTCTTGAAGATAGAGCTCACGAATGAGGCGAAGAAAGGCAAATTAACTTGACTTTGATCATCACATATACATTCTATGTGTGGCAAACTCAGTTATACCACAACTATGCAATTTTTATTACAACTATGTTTTTAAAATATCCATGAATACATTTAAAAAAGGAGGGTTACTGCTCTGGTGTACACAGTGTGATGGGTAAGAAGAGATTTACTGCTCAGGTGTACACAGTGGGGAGTTGGGTAAGAAGAGATTTACTATCCTGATGCACTAAGGAAGGAATTAAAGGGTGACACTGTATAGGGAAGAAATCACCCCACTGATGTGCTAAACAGTCATGCTCTCCAACTCCCTTTCAAACATCTGTGTTCATGTCTGTCAATCTGTGTTGCTCTCAACCTGGCCAGAGAAACGTTTTATTAAAGAGTGTACTGCAGAAACTCATAACTGGTCACAGCGCTGGGAAGAAGCTGTCAGGGGGAGCACATATCTCACCCCACAACCACCATCAGGCTCAGAGAACCCTGAAGAAGAGGCAGGTGGAATGAATGTAAGAGCTGGAGAACGGGGAAATGTGAAATGCTGTCCCCTGTGCATGACAGCTGGAATACACATACACTCACAGAAGCCATATCCACAGGACCAAGAGAGTTTCAGTTTCAGAGCGGACGAGGGAGAGGCTCTTAGCCTCTCTGTTCCTGATGCAGCTTTCTACCAGGATGGAGTAAGCCTTCTGAAACAGTAAGCCCAAATAAACGGTTTCTTCCATAAACTGCCTGGTCATGGTGTTTTAGCACAGCAAAAGAAAAGTAAGTAATGCAGTTATTATTTTTAATATACATGAAATTGAGAGGAAATGGAAGATGTGTTGAGGGCATAGGAACTGGAAGGGAGTGGGGAGTGGGGAGTACACACATGTGTAAAGTTTTCAATAAAGAAAATTAACAGCTTTGCAGAGGCCAAGGATGTAAGCTCATCTGAGGTAACCCTGGAAAGTCCTATAATTTACTTCAGTATCTATGCCCTCATCTACAAAATGGAGCTTCTGTTACTAATGCTGCATATTACCATGCAATTAGACTTTATTATGTACCTGACACAGCACTGCAATATTATGGTGTCACTAAAATAGTATTATAATAATGCCACTCTCCCTAGTTCTTCAGTATAATTTTTAAAGGAGAATGTTTAATGGCCAAACATAATTGAGCAGGGAATTCACTATCATCACAGTTTCTGTCAATACTTTTCTAGGGAAAAAAAAAGATCACTCAAGCTAATAAAGATCTAACCAAACTAGTCTGGGGGAAAATGGGCATTACCAGGAATTTTTTAAAGCCTTCAGAAAGGAAGGTACGAAGAGCGTGTGTTGCCATCGGGAATTCCTGTGTGTAGGCTTCATTCTTGTGTTCCAAAGCTGCGGCAGCCAGTTTACACTCCTATCATCTGCTGTCCTTTATTTCCTTGATGCTCTTCTGACTGTATGTGATGGAATATTGAGACAGTTAAAATTTAAATTAGGCTATTGGACAGCAGTGTTGAAAGTTTTTAAGATATTTATAGCCCATCTGTACCTCTTCATTGAAGAAATGTTAATTTACTTCATTAGTTCATTTATATACTGGGTAATATTTTATTATTCTTGTTTAGTTTTGGAAGTTCTTTATGGACCCAAGATTTTTAAATATCTTGCCCAATGATGACTGGAAAAAATTTCTCTCAGATTCTAGGCTGTCTCTTAACTTTCCTACTTCTTTCCTTTGTTTCACGAAAGCTTTTGTGTAACATTCATTTCCTACTCGTCCTGGGCTCAACCCACCCTTGTGTCCTCCCCCAAAATAAAAGAAAAAAATACCAAGTATAATTTGTACTGCCCATATACCTACTGGAGCATGATCAAACTTCCAGTGGTCAACCCCCTAAAGAAAACTGAATCTTTCCCAATCCCACCCCTGCCAGAAGCCATCAACTGTGAGGAGTTATATTTCAACATCCTTATCACATTGTTAGGAACTCTCTTTAAGAGATGCCTGTCTGCAATGTTTCTAGCTTTGGTTTTGTTTGGTGAAGGGTGGAGTTGTCAGAGAAGGCTTCTGTGCCTCTTATTCTCACCTGTGAGTCTGCAGTCATTGATACCCTGTGAAAGAAGCAGCCTCCACAATAGCTCAGACATACTCAGGACTGAGCCTAACTAAGGAGGAGAAAGACATATTCAATGAGACCTTCGAGACACTTACGAAAGAAATGGAAGAAAATAATACATGATGGAAAGACTATGTTCATATATTGGCAAAATTAAAACTGCAAACGGCCAAGTAAGCTATAGATTGATTACAAACCACAATTATTATTTTCACATAATTCTTCACAGAATTAGTTAGAAAAAACTTCTAAAAGTCATATGGAAGCACAAAAGATAACGAATGGGCAAACCAGTTGTAAACAGAAAGAACCATATGGCAGGCATCACAATTCCAGATGTCTAATTATTTCACAGATTCCCTGGCAATAAACCCACAGTGGCAGAAATAAAAACCTTAGATCAATGGAATCAAGTGAGAGATTCAGGAATAAAATCATCATCATAGCAACACAAATTTCTGCAAATATATGAAAACATTAGATAAGAAATAGACAGTAGAACCAGGATGTATTCCTGGTGCACAAAAGGACCTTGTGGACACATCCCCCCTGGAGGGATAGATACTCCCTTAGCCTAGAGACAGGAGAGAAGTCCTAGTCCCTACTTCAAATGACTTGACAGATTTACATGACCCCACCTGGATAGCATAGCCCTACATGTGGAATGGGGGTGAGGGGATGGGAGGGGAGGGTGGTCAGAGTGTATGTGAGAGGAGAAAGAGGGTAAGAGGGAGGAAGAGGAAACTGGGATCGACATGTAAAATTTTTAAATTATATTATTAATAAAAAATATAAAAAAGAAAAAAGAAATAGCCTCTTCAGCAAATGGAAGTATATCCCAGTCTCTCATCTTGTCCCAAAATCCATCTAAAATGCATCAAATACATGGACTGAAGGCCATGTTGGCATCTGTGCTCCTGCTGTGGCTGGCGGGTCACATTAATGTCTGTGGTCCAAGGTAACACTGAAGGCTATGGGAATGTCAGTGGTTTGTACTGCCACATGAAGTCATGTTGATGTCTGTGGCCTGTGCTGTGGCCAGAAACCCTATGGAAGTCCTCTCAAATGCCTATTAATTTTTTCTGTCCTTTCCTATATTCCCTACCTTAATATCACCTCCCTTCCATGCACCTCCACACTTGATCCTCCCACCCTCCATGATTAATTGTATTTCCTTTTCTAGTGAGATTTATCTGTTACCTCTACTCTTTTACTCTATACCTGTTTTCTATGGTTCTACAGACTATAGCATAGACAACATTGGTATAACAGCTAATATTGACATATAAGTGAATACATGCCATAATAATTGTCTGTCTGGGTCTGCGATACCTCACTCTAGATCACTTTTTTCTAGTTCCATCCATTTGCCTGAAAATTTCATAATGTCATTTTTTAATATCACTATTGTGTGTTTTTTCCCAACATAATACTTTTATTGATTATTTGGGAATTTCATGTTATGCACCCCAACCACACTCACTTTTCAGTCCTCCCAGGTCTGCCACCCACCTTTGTGGCCTCCCAAAAAGAAGAAAAAAAGATGTAGTTGGTCTTTAATCTTTGGGTCACCAACCAGCTCCCCAATAAAGACCCAGAGACTTTTTATTAATTATGAATGTTCACCGTTAGCTTAGGCTTGTCCCAGTAGCTCTTTTCACTTAATTTAACCTGTCTATACACATGTATATTTTGCCTTGGAAATTTTCACCTTTTTGTCATTCTGTATGTCCTACTTCCATGCTTCTTCTGTGTCTGGCTGACTGACCCCTGGTGTCTCCATGGCATCTCCTTCTTCAAGCCTCAATTCTCCCTCCCACTTATTCTCCCTGACCAGAAATTTAGCCTATACCTCACTATTGGCCATTCAGCTTTTTGTTAGACCCACCAGGTACCTTAGACAAGCAAGGTAAAACAGCAACACATCTTTACATAATTAAACAAATGCAATGCATCATTGCATAGTTAAACAAATATTCTGCCACATAAACAAATGAAACACATGTTTGTATAGTTAGACAAATATTCCACAACAAGAAGAAGACCACAAATCCAATTTGTGTTGTTCATATGCTCACTGAAGCATGATCAAACTCCCAATATTGAACATCCTAAAGAAATCTGAATCCTTCCCCACACACACCCCTGCTAGAAGCCCTCAATTGTGAAGAGCTATACTTCAACATCTTTATCACAGGTTTTAAGAGTTCTCTTCAGTGGTTTCCTGTTTGGGCTATTACATGGGAGGGAGGCATGGAGGTTGTCACAGAAGCCTTCTATGTCCCTCTTTCTTAACTGAGAGTCATCAGTCAGATACCACTACAAAGGGGGCTTCCTTGACTTTAACAGTCAGCAGGAGCACAGATGTCTACATGGTCTCTTGCATCAGCATGAGCCATAGACCTCAGCATTGTCTCTGGTAGCAGTGCAGACCACAGACATCGATATGGCCCTCACAGCTTTTAATATTCTTTATTTATTCTATACATTTACTGTTTTGATTATTATGTCCCCAGGTAAGTTTATTTTAAGGTTCAATACATTCTTTATGCTTCTTGTGCATTTGTAGGTATCTCCTTTTTTAGGGTGGAGAGATTTCTTCTATGATTATGTTGAAAATATCTTCTAGGCCATTGCTCTGGGATTCTTCTTCTTCCTCTATTTCTATTATTCTCAGATTTTGTCTTTTCATAGTGCCCCAGATTTCTTGGATGTTTTAAGTCAGACTTTTTTTCAAATTTAATATTTTCTTGGATCGGTATGCCCATTTCTTTTATTGTACCTGATATTCTCTTTTCTATCTCTTGTATTCTGTTGTGAGTCTTGCCTCTAGGTGTCCTGTTTGAGTTCCTATACTTTTTGTTTCCAGATTTCCTTCTGTTTGGGTTTTCTTATTGATTCTATCTCTGCTTTCAGGTCTTGAACAGTTCTATACATTTCCTCTCACTGCTGTTTGTGTTTTTATAGATTTCTTTAAGGACAGGGATTTATTTGTTTCTTTCCTATAGACCTCTATTATATTTGTAAAGGTTTTTATAAGTCTTTTTCTTGTTCATCAGCTGTATTGAAACACTTGGAGTCTGCTCTGGTAGGTTTGCTAAGCTCTAGTGGAGGCAATACCTGCCTGTTTTTGATTATGTTTTTACGCTGGTGTCTAAATATCTGTCATTGGGAAGATTGTACTTCTAGGTGCTGATATCTGGTCTTGTCTTTGTTGTGTGTGTGCTCTCTTTCTTGGATTCTATCTGCTCACTGGTTCTTAGGAGTTTGGTGACTGCTACTTGGTGGGAAATTCTTCTGAGGTGTGGCCACTATTGCCTTAGTAGTAGTCTCTATTTTCTACCATTAAACCTAAAATTTCCCATTTTGAGTAGGGTGGCTGGCCATTTAGCTGCTAGGGTCTGCCTGTCTGTGCACTCCAGCTTTGTTTTCACAGATGTGCACCACAACGTAAAGCTTTTACATGATGCTGGGATTCAGATTACATCCTAATGTTTGTGCTGTTGTCCAATCCCCATATAAATTTTATAGTAGTTTTTTTATCTTTATTTTCTGCTTATCAGCAAAACAACTCAAGATTAAAATTTTAATTGCCATTAAAGATTTTAAATTAACAGATAATTAAAATAAATTGTACAAAATCTTTTCCATCTACAGAGATCATTATATATGTATATTTCTGTAATCATAAGTTATATATGACTTTATTTTATATTTGATGTTACTGGGGATAATTCCAAGATCTTGTACATAGTGAGCATTCTACCACTGAGCTCTATACCCAGTTTATAGAATATTTAAATAGAACCAAAGCAAGTGAGGACCATAATATATTCATGGATTACAAGCTTCAGTTTATAAGAGTGCATCTAAGTTAGCGTGTATGATCATTATCAAAATTCAAGAAACCTGTGTGTGAGAATCCATACATTTGTAGATTTTGAGAGTGCATTTGTGTATCAGAGAATGATTTTATTATAAGGTATGTGCAATAGTTAACTCACACCACCGGCCAACAGTATTATAATATACTTGTATTATAATACAACAGTAATTTAATATAAATCTCTGAGTGTTCATTTCGGGCAAGGCAGCTGGAGAATCAGGCAAGAAATCACATAACAGTCCCGTAATCCCAGAACTTGAGAGATGGGAAAGGACAATCTAGAGATGGAGGATATCTTTAGCTACATATTGTGTTTGAAGCCAGCCTAAGCTACATGCAACCCTGTCTCAAAAGAAAACAAATAATGGGAACTGGCTAAATGGCTCAGCAGGTAAAATCACTTACTATCAAGCCTAAAGACCTAACTTGTAATTGTATCTCTGGGTCCCACAAGGTAAGACAGCTTAGACACCTATAAATTGTCTTCTGACCTCCAATGCCCACACAAATACAAACAGCATATAAATGAATTCAGTTAATTAAAAAGAAACTTGTTACTAAGCCATGTTTTGGGTCTAGAAAACAATATGTAGAAGCATAAGGTGTAGTTTAGCAATTAAGTACTCTTTAAGTATAAGGCCCTGGCTTCCATCTCCAGTACTGGCAAAATGTAGACTATGAAAATACAGCAAAAAAAAAATCTATTTTATTTATTTTAATGTTATATGTGAATTATACATACATAATGCTGCTTACCAAAATAAACTATTCTTAACTTTTGGAGCTACACATGTTAACACACATCTGAAATCCCAACATAAAGAAGAACAGAGCAGGAAAATAAGAGTATGAGCTTATATTTTGATATCTGTAGCAAGCAAATCTGAAAAGGGGCACATTACATATATTTCAGTTTCTCTAAACTTTCTAATAGTTAAGAAGTCACTCTAAGCTGGCTGTGGTGTCATGCCTCCAATATCAATACTTAGGAGGCAGGACAGGCTAGCCTGGCATACACAGACAGTTCCAAACCAGGCAATGGAAGAGGATGAGGTCATCTAGGCATGTGGTACAGTGACTTGTCTCATGTCTTCCAGAAACAGATTTCTATCCCCTGCAACAATAACAAAGTTCAACTTTCATCCTTAATTACTGACAACATTAGAAAGCTATCGAGTAGTGACCCTAATTTCATGTCATCAGATGATGTGAGCACTGTCCTCTCTCCATTTTCACACAGGTAACTAGTACTGGGGTTGACAGAGGAAAAGTCAAGCTGGAGGCTGCTCTGCTTGAACAAACAGCGACACCCACCTGAGGCTGACAGCTACTTGAGGAGAAGGGAGAACCTTCCTTCGTTTGCCATTTGCAGATAGCATGGGTTTTGAGGAGCAAAAGGCCACATACTCAAGTCTGTCTATAGAACCCTCCCGTTCTCTCTTTCCCCTTTAACCTGCTGCTGCACTTGTCTTAACTAAGCTTTTGGACTCTGAGAGGTATGTGTCATACAAATGCATGATGTCACTGAGAGCCAGGGAAGCAGAAGCCAAACTTGAGCAGCTTGCAGTTCATCTTTGTGCACTGTGTGTGCTTGCTTTGGAGTCATTGACTGATTATTTGTTTGTCTGCTTTTAGTGCTGGAGATAGAACCCAGGGCCTCGCAGGCACTCCCCCACTGTGCTATAACAAGCCAGAGACGTTTAGCACAAGACTCGTCATTTGGTAAATATGTGTGCAGAGGGAGTGAACACAGGCAGATGGAATATGATGAGAAAAAGCCCACACAATCTACCACAGAGAGGGTTTCAAATGCAGCCAAGGCTCAGACTCAGTAGCATTTAGTCTTTGAAGCATGATACTTGTTTATACTTAAGAAGACAACCCTAACTTAGAGGGCTTTTCAAGTTAATAGATTTTGGATAATCCCCGCCAGGTGTCAGTTCTTGATTCTGGGCAAAGTTACTTAACCTCATTATAATTGAAAGCACGTTGCTAGGGAACTACATCCATGGTTTTCTCTGATCCCAGATCAAGGTATTCTGCCAAAAAGCATGTAAGCTAATTTGAGGAGCAGAGCACTAATGCTCTCTCATGAGAACTATGATCGTCTTTGACTACACAGCTACATCTACATGAACAAAAATCAGCATTTCTCAACAACAACTGAGTATTCACAGGCCTGATACATTGAGGGGTTTGGGGAAGGAGGGTGCAGTGATGGGGATTAAACCCAGAGTAGAGGCAATTTCTCTACTACTGTATTACATGCACTGAGCTTTTTAAAAATTAATTTTTATTTCATGTACATTCATGTTTTGCCATGGGTGTTGGGCCTCCTGAAACTGGAATTACAGACAGTTGTGAGCTGCCATGTGGGTGCTGAGAATTGACCTGGGTCCCCTGGAAGAGGAGCCAGTGCTCTAAACCACTGAGCCATCTCTCCAACTCCCTCCCTAAGCTTTTAAAATGTTTGTTTTGTTCTTTTTCTTCTTTGTATTTTATGCTTTTCTTAATGTTTATCTAATCTCTAAGAAATTCATAAATATTTTGATCAGATCCACTCCAATCCCCCCAACTTCATGTCTTCTTAAGTTTTATGAATAATTCACTAAGTCCAATAAAGGCAGCCCCTATGCACATGAGTATGGAACCATCCACTGGAGCATGGGCATCATATTGGTGTCCATGTCCCACAAAGAACCGTTACTACTCTCTCCCCCCAGCAACTGTCAGCTGCCTGTTGTTCCTCACATGGGATGGGGCCCTATGAGCTCTCTCTTATCCATACTGGAATTTGGCCTGGCTTCATCATTTGTAGGTACAATTTTATTTTGAGGCACATAGTGATTGCAGTTTCCTGTGTGGCTCTTGACCTCTCAATTCTCCTGACTCCAAGTCCCTCAACTTCTTAGGAATGTTTTAGCAGCATGAGAGAATGCCCCCATAGATGAGCTGAATCTCCTTTCTGCTGTTGATATTCTCTTTGTTATGTTCTGTTTCTTAAAGCAAGATCTGGCTCTGTAGCTCAGGCTGGCCTCAGGTTCCTGATGCTTCTCTAATGGCAGCCTCCTGAGTGCTGGTTTTCTAGTCAAGAACCAAGCCCCTGCTTCTCTTTTGTTTGTTTGATTGATTTCTTTTTAGATAAGATCTTCTTTAACCAAGGCTGACCTAGAATTCACTGTATAGCCAATCACAGCCTCAGACTCTGGATCCTGCTGCCTCTGCCTCCAAAGTAGAAGGATTACATGTGTGCACTACCATATCCAGCTTCCTCCTTGTTTCCAAACAAAATTAGAAAAGCAGGAAACTATGTGCATACAAAATATAATTTCCAACAAAAAAAAGAGAGAATGTGTTAGTGATTCAGTATTGTGGAAAAGAGCACTGCAGAGGTATGATGAGGTAGAAAATGAAACTCATTCATCACAGGGACTCTTCTCTAAGACACAAGGAAGGAATAGGTTAATGAAGGCAGAAATACAGCACCTAAAGCAATCATGAGATGGAACGGGCCTGGGTGAGCACCCAGCACCCAGCACTCAGCACCCAGCACCCAGCACTCAGCACCCAGCACTCAGCACTCAGGACAAGTAAAAGCTCAAGGGTAGCATGTACTACAAAGCAAGGCCTTTGTCAAAAATACCTCAAACACACACACACACACACACACACACACACACACACACACACACGAGAGGCAAGGGAAAGGAGGGAGGGAAGAAAGGAAAGGAGAGGCGCATAGGTAAGGAAGGACATGAAGCGTTTCAGGTTAGGGGTTCAAGGCAGACACTGAGACAGCTTGTCCTTTGGGGTGAGATATTTATTAACATTAGAGATGGACAGACAGACATCTTATGGGGGCTCCAAGGAGAGTTCAGGCTCATATGGCAGAGTGTGGGTCCCTTGCAGGTTTCACAGGAGAGGCTTTCAGGACAATGTCTATGAGTAGTTCACACAACAAGCTCATAGTTGGTGTTGCTCAGGCTGTCTCTGATGCTGTGTGACAATGTAGAGGAGGAGGTGTTGCATTTCAAGGAAGAATTTTCTAAGTTAAGCATTGTAGTAAGTGGGGAGGATGAGTTCCTTAAATTAATGTGTATCCATCATATGAACCATAGTGCTGAATAGCTTGGACTCTTGGCCTGAGACCTGTGTACAAAATCAGCTACGAGGAAGGAGGAGACAGAGCTGTGGATGACTGTAACCTACATAGCATCTGGTCTAGTCTTTAACAGCAGGGAGGGAAACGGGGAGGAAAAATAGACGGAGAGAGCAGAAGTAGGGGTGGGGCAAAAGGAAGGGGAGAGAAGAAGAAATGAAGGGAGGGAAGGGTGGAAGACAAAAAGATATGGAGAAAAAAGAGAAAAGGATGAAGAGAAAGGAGAAGGGAGAGGAAAACGGAAGGGAAAGAGGGAGGGAGAGGTAGAAACACTGCCTGAACACATGGGCTGTGCTGTGCACACATTTCCACATGGTTAACTCAAGCATCCCTGCAACGCTAGACGCTATGCATTCATCGGTCAATAATATTAACGGTAATGTGTGCTTATAAAGACAGTTGAGACAAGTGTTAAATGTGGGAGCTACATTGGACATATCAATCCTCTGGAAGAATTAACTCACACAATTTCATTCATTAACACGTTCTTCCTAAATCTTGTTTGGCCTAAACAAGATGAAGATGGTGGCGCACATGGTGCAGCAGCCAACCAGATGGGAAGAGCAAGCATTTCCCATAAAGCCCGCCCTAAGGGTGCTCACTCCCTTTCCTCTGCTTCGTTTTCCTCATTAAAATCCAATCTGCAGCACACTCAGAGTTCTCTCCAGATAACACGATATGAACAAAGCAATTACCCGACTCAGCCTATAATGTAAAGGCTGGTGAATGTTCTCTGCTTTCCAAACGCTGTAGCCACTCGATCTTCAGGACCCAAGGAGTCGTCACTTATAGCTCAACCCTGAAACTTTGCCCTGTAGGCACCAGCTGGACACATTGACAGATGCCAGAAATCTGGTGTCAACATACACACAATTCTTCCCCATTGTACTGGGAAGAAGATAATATGGAAACTCAAATATTAGACCTAAGGGAAAATTATTTCTTCTCTGGGTAATTAAAGCATGGGTAGCTGGCAGCCTGGCCCTTTCTAGTATAATTGCTCAGCTCAGCCTGGCTTTCTAACTGAGATATGTTTGGCTGTAACTCGTGGGTTCTCTCTTGCAAAACCAGTCACGCTTTTCATATACTTCCCAACCCTTTAGCTATTGTCAGAAGTGTGCCATCTTCTTATGAAAATTTGATAATGAACACAACAAACCCTAAATGGTTTAAGATCCACATAGTGTCTTCAAGAACCATGTAAAATAAAGCTTTCATTTTAAAATATGGGTTTTTTTTTAAAAGAAATCTATGTCCATGTAATAAGTAAACTTGGTTTTCTTAACCTTAAGTATCCTTTTGAAAGTTAATTCTAGGCTTAATTCTGTAGTTTTATTGCAATGTTGCCATGTTTGTCTCTGGTAGGATTATTACTAAAGACAAGGAACATTTTCATTGATGTTCTGTTGAAGGGAAGGCAGAAGTCACTGTTTGAAGGTAATTGGCCCCCATAATCTCATAAGGAATTCTAGCCCACTTAAGAGTCACTGCGAAGACTGCCTACATAGACAGTATTACTTTTACATAAAAATATTTCAAATAAGAACATTCAAATAGCTAAGTGTGTTGGTGCAGTCCTTTAATCCCAGAACTCAGAAGGCTAAGGCAGGCAGATCTCTGTGAGTTCAAAGCCAGTTTTTGCCTACATGATGTAATAGCAAGTTCTAGGCCATCCAAGGATACATGGTGAGACACTAACTCAAAACAAATTAAAATAGAGGTCAGAAAGATGACTCAGTGACTAAAATTGCTTGCCACACAAGAATGAGGCTCTGAGTTTGAATCTCCAAAAGCCACAAAAGAGCAGATGTGAATAATGAGCATTTACAGGACACCACACAACTGCTGCTACACTGCTTGGTCCTGTCAGTCAAATCGCTCTGCTTCTCTGGACAGTGCAGCCCCTATCACACGCCCTTTGTGAGTCCTAGTCCTTTTCCACTCAGTGTTGGGAATGTAGTCTCTTCTTTGTTATCCCCACCCCTCTCATTTGCTACATTTTACATGGGAATAGTATCTCATCTGCCTTCTAATGTGCTTTTAATATAATCCCTTCAGCTTAGATTATGTTACGAGGTTTATTGTGTGAAAGAGATGTACTCGGAACGACCAAATTTTTAAGTATGGGGCTAGAGAGATGACTCAACAGTTCAAGGACTTACAGCTCCTGCAGCAGTCCTCTGTAGGCACATCTGCAGCCTGCAGATACAGTGGATATACTACATGTATACATCTATTCATACACACATACACACACACACACACACACACACACACATCACTTTTTTAAGTACAGCTCTTTTTTCTCCTACCAAAGGTTTCTTCCCGAATACTCAAATTTGGTGGTATGAAAGGAGACAGCTTTATGAAACTGAAATGTTCCTGTGCTTTTAATTAGCAGCCAGTAATTTTTATTTCCTCAAATATAGAAACACATATATAGCATTATGGATAGCATGCATGCTGCGTGGCTTTCTGTAACTTGACTGTGTGTTCCCAAACTGAAACCACTCCTTCGCAGTATCTCTTGAAAGTATGTTCATTTTCCCTCTTTCTCCTCATAAGTCTGATCTTCAGGTATAAATGTCTAATGTCTTTACCTTTTATTAAACACTAAAATATCCTCTATGGAATGCTAAATTCCAACCTCATTATATTTTTTTAGAGATTCATATTTCCTATGAACCCATTCCATTTAAATATCCTCACTGTTTTAATCACTTTCTACCAAAACAAAAGAAACAATAAGGTACCTTTGATAACATCAGTAAAAACACAACTAGTGTTACATTCATTAGATCTGGGAAGGCGTTACTTGTGAAGTATCAATCCTTTGGAGGCTGAAGCGGGAGGGTCAGGAGCCAGAGGCCGGCATTGTAAATACTCCACTATTCCTCCACATTCATTGTTTTCAGTTTTAGTCTTCCTCTTTATCTTTGGAATCCCTCACTTATTTCTTGTCTTTGCTTAAAACTCCTTCCTCTGTAAGACTGTGTTATTGAAATAGCTTCCTGTCGTGATTTCAGGCTGCATCCAGTATGCTAAAATAATTCTACAGCTCTGCTGCCTGAGTACCATCTTTCTGACCTAAAACAATCCCCTCATTGAATGAATAATGAACTTCCCCACGTGGTTTTGAATAGCTAGGATAAAGGCGACCCTGTCTTCCTCTCTTATTCTCACTGGGTTTTAACCTTCTTCTCTAATCTCTCAAGACAATGCCATCATCCTATTAGGCCTAGCCACACTCAGTCTCATTTCTTTAACCATCATTTAGCAAGTCACTTCCTCCTTAAGAATCAGGTCAAGCTGTGCCTCCCTCAAGTCTCTGTGGTCATTATAAATAGAGTGACCCTTTCAGACCTCTGAACCTCATTTACATATTAGTTCACACAATTATTTGCTAAATTGTGCTTTCGTTCCAATTTTAACCTTAGCTTGTCTTTTCATCCCATTTGTGAGCTCTTAGATATAAGCTTCTCTCCTAACAGATAAGCATGCATGCAATAAAAACAAACTTTCTGTGTAATAATGACAAATTATAAAATAGTGTAGTAAGAAAAAAAGTCTGTGCCTATAATAACAGAACAACAGTATAGACAGAAATCTGTAGAAATCTATGACAATGAAAGCTGGAGACAAAAGAATGTATTGTTGTTGTCATAGGAGCTTCATTATTTTACAAAATTACAATCCCAGATTAATCTATGAGTATAAAATACATGCCACCCCCCCCTTTTAGCAAGTAGCTTCTACTTTATTTATAAAATAAATGTGAGTGGCTGAGCAGGTAGCCCAGAAGCTGAGAGAGACAGAGATAACATATCAACAGGCTAGCGGGTGACCCAGAACCCAGGTGAGAGAGAGTGATGCATGTCAGCACCCAAGAAGGCAGCTCAGAGGCCAGGAGAAATAGAGAGAGCACATCAGTGGCCAAGCAGGCTCTATGGCCCCATGTGCATGGAGAAGAGTCACCATCTGAGTCTTGGGCCCATATACACCTAGAGGCTCAGCCCTGACTGCACCTGAAAGAGATTTCAGCAGAGCCAAAACCCCAAACTGCACCAATTGGAGGAAAAGGGACCCCCTGAAGCACAGGCTCCATCTGTACAGGTTAGAGGAAGAGATGGGTAGACAACAAGGTAAGAATACACTTAATAACACAAAGAGTAATAAAGCACCAACAGAAACTACTTGTTCTACAGCAACAAAACCTGAACATCTCAACACAGACAAAGCAGAAAAAAATGTCATTAAAAATAACATTGTGATACTTTGCTCTATGTTTAAAACCCATATATGAGTGAGTACATACCATGTTCCTCTTTTTGTGACTAGGTTACCTCATTCAGGATGGTTTCTTCAAGTTCCATCAATTTGCTTGAGAATTTCAAGCTTCCATTGTTTTTTGGTATTTGTTCTCCCCCACACACCCCGCAGAGTAGTATTCTATTGTGTAGATGTACAATATCTTCTTTATCCATTCTTCAGTTGAGAGGCATCTAGGTTGCTTCCAGGTTCTTGCTATTACAAATAATGCTGCTACAAACAGATGTCTTTGTTGCATGGATGTGGATCATTTGGATATATGCCTAAGAGTGAGATTGCTGATCCTGTGGTACATTGATTCCCATTATTCTGAGAAACTTATAATTCACACCACCAGAGAAACTAGGATACAAGGAGAAATCTAGAAAATTCATACATGGTCCCTCACAAAGGGGGAAAGGAACAAGATCTCCTGAGCATATTGGGAGTGGGGGGCAGAGAGTGGAGAGAGAGCTAGGAGAAAGAGAAAGGGAAGAGAGGAAAACATGTGGGTCTAGGAAGATTGAATCAGGGGAGGGATAAATGAGAGAAGAGAGAGAGGGAGAGAGAGAGAGAGAGACCATAAAAGAAGAAACCATTATAGGTTTGAAGCAAAAACTGACTCTAGAGAAATGTCCAAAGACCTACAAGACTGACCCCAACTAACAATTTGAGCAACAGTGGAAAGGCTACCAAAATGCCCTTCCCTGATAATGAGGTTGACGAATAGCTTATCCACCATCATAGAACCCTCATCTAGTAGCTGATGGAAACAGAAGCAGACACCCATAACTAAACACTGAGCCAAACTGGAATCCAGATGCAGAGGGGGAGGACAAGACCAGGCTACAAAAACACACAGAGACAGCTGACCTGAACAAGGAGGTGCTAATGCCCCCCCCCAGTCTGATAGCTGAGAAACCAGCATTGAACCAACTCAGATCCCCTGAACATGGGTCTCTGTTAGAAGGCCTGGGCAGTCTAAGGGACCTGTGATAATAGAACCAGGATGTATCCCTGGTGCACAAAAGGACTTTAGGAGCACATCCCCCATGGACTAGAGGCAGGAGGGAGGGCCTAGTCCCTACTCCAAATGACTTGATGGATTTTGTTGACCCCTCCTGGAAGGTATTACCCTCCCTATGGAGTGGAGGAGTGAGATGGGAGGGTGGTTGGGGGAATAGGAGGGTGGAAGAGAGGGACAGAAAGGAGAGTGAACTGGGATTAATATTTAAAATAAGAAAAATAAATACATTTTTAAAAATGCAAAAACAAAAACACATTGTGAAGATGATTGAGGCCCTAAGAGGAAAAGAAAAATTCCCTTAAAGAAGTAGAAGAAAAGTCAACCAAAACTTGGAATAGATTAGCAAATCTTTAAAGAAAACCAAGAAAAAGCAATCAAATGAGTAAAGAACATGGTTTAAGACTTGAAAATTGAAATAGAGGTAATCAAGAAAATACAGAGGAAACTGTGGAAATGGAAAAACAGAGTAAATGATTAGGACTACAGAAGCAAGCATAAACAACAGAATATAAGAGATGGAAGAGAGAGAATCTCTGGAGTTGAAAATATGATACAGAAAATAAATTCATTGATTAAAGAAAATGCTAAACCCAATGAATTCCTTACACAAAATATGTAGGAAATATGGAACACCGTGAAAATACTGAACCTAAGAATAATAGAGATAGAAGAAGTCCAGCTCAAAGACACAGAAAATATATTCAACAAAATCATAGAAGAAAATTTTCTTAACCTAAAGAAGGACATACCTATGAAAATACAAAATGCTTATATAGCACCAAATAGATTGAACCAAAAATAACCACAAAAAAAACCAAAAAATAAAAAATAAAAACAACAAAAAGCCTCCTCACCACATAATAATCAAAACATTAAACATGCAGACTAAAGAAAGAATATTAACTGCAAAGGAGAAAGATCAAGTAACACGTGAAGGCAAACCTATCAGAATTATACCCAACTTCTCAATGTAAACAATGAAAGCCAGAAGGTCCTGGACAGACATTACACAGACACCAAGAGACTAGGGTTACCAGCCCAGACTACTAAATCCAGAAAAGCCTTCAATCACCATAGATGGAGAAAACAAGATATTCCATGACAAAGCCAGATTTAAACAATACCTATCCATAAATCCAGCCCTACTGAAAGTACTAGAAGGAAAATGCTAACCCGGAGAAGTTACTTACATCTACAAAAACACAGTCAATAGATAATCCCATACCAGCAAATCTCAAAGAAGAAAAATGCACACACAGTAACACCACTACCAACACAAACAAAAATAAAAGGAACTATCAATCCCTGGTCATTAATATATCTTAATATCAAATGACTTAATTTGCCTATAAAAAGACAAAAGTTAACAGAACGGATATGAAAATAGAATCCATCCTTCTGCTGCAAACAGGAATCATACCTCAACTACAAAGATAGACTTTGCCTCGTAGTAAAGGTTTGGAAACTTTCCCAATCAAATAGACCTAAGAAACAAGTTGGTGTAGCTATTCAAATATCTAGCAAAATAAACTTCACATAAAGTTTAATGAAAAGAGATAAGAAGGCCATTTCATAATAGTCACAGGAAAAATACATCAAGATGAAATCTCAATTTTGAACATCTATGACACAAGTACAAGGGCTCCTGCATTTGTAAAAAAAACATTACTAAAACTTAAATCACACATCAATTCCCCACACACTAACAGGAGTCCCACTCTTATCACTTGGCAGGTCTAACAGACAGAAACTTAGATATAAAGGAACTAACTGAGGTAATGACTCAAATGAGCCTAACAGACATATATAGAACATTCCCCCCAAGCACAAAAGAATATACCTCTAAAAGTGAACACATACTTTATAGCAAAACAAAAGTCAACAAATACTGAAAGACCCCCACTCAAGGCTAATAGCTTAAGGCCTGGCTTAGCAATGGTAACGCCATTTTGCAAGGCTTCCACACAAACAAGTAAAAGTACAGGACAAGGTCAGTACTCACAGGATGCCACATCTGGCCTTGGGAGGGGAGCAGAGAGTTCGGAGAAAAACCCAAACATGAGCTAAGTCAGCTATTATCAGATCCCCAAACACATAAGAGGCTTGTCCTCAGATGACTCAACGCCTTATTTGAGCTGACCAATGGGACCCCTGTAACTATGCATCCCGCTTCTGTACCCATGCTTTTGCTACCCAGCCCTATAAAAGTCCCTCTCCCCAGCCTGTGGGTGCCCAAGTCCTCCAAGAGACTTTGTCGCCCACAGGTACCTGTGTATCTCAAATAAACCTCTTGCAGTCTGCATCCGCATCCGTGGTCTCGGCTTGGTCTTTGGGTCCAGGGGTCTCTTCCTGGAGGGAAGTCCTCTTCTGGGGTCTTTCAATACAATAAAAAAAAATGGATCACCATGGCTTAAAGTTAGAATTCAACAACAACACTAATTGCAGAAAGCCCATACATTCATAGAAATTGAATAATGCTCTACTGATTCACCACTGGGTCAAGGGAGAAATAAAAATGAAATTAAAAGAAATTAAAACTTGCTAAAATTCAAAGGAAATGACAGCAGAACATATCCAAATTTATGGGACTCAGTGAAAGCAGCGATAAGAGGCAAGTTCATAGAACTAAATGACTACACGAAGAAGCTAAAGAAGTACCACACTGGTGAATTAGCAGAGCACCTGAAAGATCTAGACTAAAGGAAGCAAACTCACCCAGGAGAAGTCAATAACTGGAAATAATCAAATTGAGGCCTGAACTCAATAAAATAGGAAGAAAGAAAGGAAGGAAGGAAGGAAGGAAGGAAGGAAGGAAGAAAACAATACAAAGAATCTGTGAGGCAAAATATTGGTTCTTTGAGAAAAGCAACAAGATAGACAAACCTTTACCAAAGTAACCAAAAGACACAGAGGTAATGTCCAAATTAAAAAAAAATCAGATATTAAAATGGGGATATTACAACAAACACTGAGGAAATCTAAAAAATCATCAGGTCATACTTCAAAAACCTATACTATACAAAATTGGAAAATCTAAAAGAAACAAACAATTTTCTTGATAGGTGCCACATACCAAAATTAAATCAAGACCAGATAAACAAATTAAATAGACCTATAACTCTTATGGAAATAGAAACAGTCATCAAGTCTCCTGACCAAAACAAGCCCAGGGCCAGTGCAGAATTAATTCTATCAGAACTTCAAAGACAAGCTAATACCAATACTCCTGAAATTGTTTCACACAATAGAAACAGAAGAAATATTGCCAAACTCTTTCTATGAGGTTTCACTTACCCTAATACCCAAACTAAGACACAACTAAGATAATTTTAGTCCAATCTTGATGGGAGATGTTATTCTGTATATATGTTGCTCATACTGGTTAATAAAGCACTGTGGCCAATAGAAATCTAGATAGGTGGGGTCGAGATGTAGCCTGTGGAGGAAGCAGGACGCCTGCCGCGCAGCTCCCCATAAGACGACCACGTGGAAATACTTAGATAAGTAGAAATGGGTTAATAATTAAGACAGAGCTAGCCCATAAACAGTAATGGTAACTGGCCAACAGCAAGATAGGCGGGGCTAGGAGACTAGAAGGAGGAAAGAGGAAGTAGTAGGGTGGGGTCGAGATGTAGCCCGGGGAGAAGCAGGAAGCCTGCTGCGCGGCTCCCCGATAAGACGACCACGTGGAAATACTTAGATAAGTAGAAATGGGTTAATAATTAAGGCAGAGCTAGCCCATAAACAGTAATGGTAACTGGCCGACAGGATTATATCAAATATAGAGTCTCCTGCGTGTTATTGGGGGCCGGCACTCCAGACCAGCGGCGGGCGGGCTGGCCGGAAAACATACATGCTACAAATGTATATATGTTTCTCATACTTGTTAATAAAGCACTGTGGCCAATGAGATAACAAGATAGGCGGGGCTAGGAGACCAGGAGGAGGAGAGAGGAAGTAGTAGGAGTCGAGATGTAGCCAGGGAAGAAGCAGGAAGCCGGCTCCCCTATAAGACGACCACGTGGAAATACTTAGATAAGTAGAAATGGGTTAATGATTAAGGCAGAGCTAGCCCATTAACAATAATGGTAACTGGCCAACAGGATTGTATCAAATACAGAGTCTCTGAGTGTTATTTGGAGCACATGTGGTTGCAGGACAATGGCGGCAGGACCAGGAGGCCGGCGGGGAGACCTGCTGTAACACAATCTCATTGATGCACAAATACTTAATAAAATACTGGCAAACCAAATCCAAGAAAAATCATCAGAAAAATCATAAACTATGATCAAGAAAGGCTTTACCCCAGAGGTGCACAGATGGCTCAACATATAAAAATCCACCATATGAACAAACTGAAAGAAAAAAAACACATGATCATCTCATTAGATGCTGAAAAATCCTTCAACAAAATTCAACATCCTTTCATGATAAAGGTCTTGGAGAGAATAGGGATACAAGGAACAAACCTAAACATAGTAAAGGCAATATACAGTAACTCAATAACCAACAACAAACTAAATGGAGAGAAACTCAAAACAATCCCACTGAAATCAGGAACAAGACAAGGCTGTCAACTCGCTCCATAGATATTCAATAGAATACTCGAAGTTCTAGCTAGAATAATAAGACAACAAAAAGAAATCAAGGCGATACAATTTGGAAAAGTAGTCAGACTTTTGCTATTTGCTGATGATATGATAGTATACATAAGTGACCCCAAAAATTCATCTAGGGAACGCCTACGACTAATAAACACCTTCATCAATGTAGGAGGATACAAGATTAACTCAAAAAAAAAAATAGTAGCCCTCCTATATACAGATGATAAACAGGATGAGAAGAAATCAGAGAAACATTGCTCTTTACAATAGCCACAAATAACAAAAAAAAAAAATATATATATATATCTTGGGGTAATTCTAACCAAACAAGTGAAAGATTTGTATGACAAGAACTTTAAATGTTTGGTGAAAGAAATTAAAGAAGACATCATAAAATGAAAAAAATCTCTCATGCTCTTGGATAGGAAGGATTAACATAGAAAAAAATGACAATCTTACCAAAAGCAACTTACAGATTCAATGCAATCCCCATCAAAATCACAGCACAATTCTTCACTGACATTGAAACTTTATATGGAAAAACAAAAAACCCAGGATAACCAAAACAATCTGGTACAATAAAGGAACTTCTGAAACATCACCTTATCTGACTTCAAACTCTTCTATAGAGCTACAGAAATAACAACAGCTTGATATTGCCATTAAAACAGACAGATGGTTTAATGTTTAATTGAAACAAAAACACTAATAACTCACACACCTATGAACACCTGATTTTTGACAAAGAGGCTAAAATTATAAAATGGAAAAGAAATAACTTTCAACAAATAGCGCTGGCACAACTGGATGTTAACATGTGGAAGAATGCAAATTGATTCATACCTATAACCATGCGCAAAGCTCAAGTCCAAATGGATCTAAGATCTCAATATAAAACCAACCACACTGATCCTCATAGAAGAGAAAGCAGGAAATACCCTTGAATACATAGGCACAGGAGACCATTTCGTAAATAGAACACCAGTAGCACAGACACTGAGAGCAACAATAAATAAATGGGACCTCCTGAAACTGAGAAACTTCTGTAAAGCAAAGGCATGGTCAGCAAGACAAAATAGCAACAGCCTACAGAATGAGAAAAGATCTTCATCAGCCCCACAATCTGACAGAAGGCTGATCTCCAAAACATACAAAGAACTCAAGAAACCAGACATCAAAAGACCAAATAATCCAGTTTAAAAATAGGGTACAGATCTAAACAGAGAACTCTCAACAGAAGACACAAATGGTCAAAAGACACTTAAGGAAATGTTCAACATCCTTAGTCATCAGAGAAATGCAAATCAAATTGCTCTGAGATTCCATCATATACCTGTCAGAATGTTTAAAATCATCAGCGCCTATGACAGCTTATGCTGAAGAGGATGTGGAGTAAGGCAAACACTTCTCCATTGCTGGTGGGAGTGCAAACTTGTTCAGCTGCCTTGGAAATCTGTATGGTAGTTTCTTAGAAAAGTGGGAATTGATCTACCTCAAGACCCAGCAATGTCATTTTTGGGCATATACCCAAAGGATGCACACTCACACCACAATGACTTTTACTCAACTATGCTCATAGCAGCATTATTTGTAATTATCAAAACCTGGAAACATCCTAGATGACCTTCAATTGAAGAATGGATAAGAAAAATGTGGTACATTTAAACAATGGAGTATTACTCAGTGGGGGGGAAAAAAACCTAATAACATCTTGAAATTTACAGGCAAATGGACAGAGGTAGGAAAAGCTATCCTGAATAAGATAACCCAGATCCAGAAAGACAAATATAATATGTACTCATTCATAAGTAAATATCAAACAAAGGACAACCAGCCTACAGGCCATAACCCCAGAGAACCTAGGTAACAAAGAGGACTCTAAGAGAGACATACATGGATCCACTTAGGAAGGGAAAAAGACAAGATCTCCTGGGCAAATTGGGAGCATGGGGGGTAGGAATAAAACATTTTAAATAAATTATTTTTAAATGTATGAATAAATGGAATGATTTTCTTTAAAAAAAATAATTGCAAGAATGGCTTAAATATTTTAGAAATATATATAACTGATTAACCTGTCACAGCAAATAAACAACCTCCGCCAAGCCAACCCCACCCACTCCACAAGGATGATAGTGAGGCCTACCACAGGGAGGATTTTCAAAGTCTGTCATACCATTTGGGGGAAGGCCTAGGCCCTCCTCCATGTATCTGGGCTGAGAGAGGATCCCTCCATAGGGAATGGGATCCAGAAGCCATTTGTGCACTAGGGATAAATACTGGTTCCACTGTTAGAGATCCCACAGACTGCTCAAACCTTCTAAATAACACCCACATTCAGAGGGCTTGGTTCAGTACAATGCTGGTTCTCCAGCTTTACATCTGGGGTCCCTGTGCTCTCATTAGCTCAGGTCAGCTGTTTCTGTAGGTTTCTCCAGCATGGTCTTGACCCCTTTGCTTATCACTCCTCCTCCTCAAGAACTGGATTCCAGGAGTTCGGCTCAGTGCTTAGCTGTGGGTGTCTGCTTCTGCTTCCATCAGCTACTGGATGAAGTCTCTAGGATGGCATTTAAGGTAGTCATCAATCTCATTATAGGGGAGGGGCATCAAAGGCAGCCTCTTCACTACTGCCTAGCTTCTTAGTTGGGGTCATCTTTATGGATCTCTGAATATTTCCCTAGTGCCAAATTTCTCTTTAAACCTATACTGGCTTTCTCTACTAAGGTATCTCTTTTCTTGCTCTCCTTTATTCTTCCCCTGACTCAGTCTTCCTGATCCCTCTTGTTCTCCTTCCTCCTCCTCCTCCTCTCCCCTTCTCTTTTTTCTCCCTCCCTCCCCTCTCCCCCTTTCATGCTCCAAACTTGCTCAGGAGTTTATGCCCCTTTACCGGTCTTTTAGGAACCTCTCTTAGGGTTCTTGTTTCCTAGTTTTCTGGTGGTATGGATTATAGGGTGGTAGTCCTTTGCTCTATATCTAAAATCCATATACGAGTGAGTACATACAATATTTGTCTTTCTGTCTTTCTGTGGCTGGGTCACCTCACTCAGGATGGTTTCTTCCAGTTCCATCCATTTGCCTGTGAATTTCAAGGTGTCATTGTCTTTTGTTTGTTTGTTTGTTTGTTTGTTTGTTTTTGTTTTGTTTTTCTGCTAAGTAAATACTCCATTGTGTAAATGTACCAAATTTTTTCCATCCAGGGCAACCAGAACTAAAAGACAGCCCTGAGTCAAAACAAAAAATAAAAAAGGGAAAGAAGAAAGAGAGAAGGAAAGGAAAAGAAACTATTAAAAGAAAATGCCAAGTCAGTATTAAAGTCAGTATCATGCACTTCATATATATCAAAACAACATGCAAAAACTCTTGGTTCTATTTTACAAAACATAAGCTTAATCTCACAGGAATTTAATCTTAAACTCCTGGAGTTGCTCAAACAGAATTCACTTCAGCTTTTTCTAGGAACCCAAAGCTCACTCACCTATCCAAGGAGCCAACTTTTCAGTGCCTGCTGGTGATAGAAACTACTCTAGAGACAGTGCCAGAATTGGAGACTGCAGTAGCTCAATGCCCAGTCTCTATGTGGCTTTTCCTCTATCAGGAAAAAAAAAAACCATAAAAATGAGCAAAACAAAGAACTCTCAGAAACCACTGGGCCTTGCCTGCCGTCTTGAAGTGTTCTTCTTGACAGTGAACTACAGAGATGCTGAATTAAGTCAGCTCAGATAGTTGCAACAGCCATGACACCATGAGTTTACAAGCATGGTGTTTATGATCTAACAAATAAAGCTTGCAAAGACAGCACAGGCCAGCCAGTGATGCTACACATCTTTAATCCCAGCACTCAGGAGATAAAGCCAGATGGATCTCTGTGAGTTCAAGGCCACCCTGGGCTACAGGAGAATGAATCAGAGACAGCTAACACAAAGGTGATCTCAGCACTTGGGAGCCCACAACTTTAATCCCAGCACTAGAAAAGAATATAAGGTGGGAGGAGACAGAGGCGATCTGAGTCTCATTGCAGTCTGAGGCTTGGTGAGGAGCACTGCAGTAGAGATACAGTCTGAGGACAGGATCACCCTTTGGGTCTGAGCATTGGCAGAGGTGAGAACTCTCTAGTGGTTACCACTTTGCTTATCTGTTCTTCAGCTTTAACACCTTTAACACCTTTCTTCAACTTTAATATCTTTCTCTGGATTTTTTATCATACATGCAACATCTGGCACTCAATTTTGGGGGTGTAATTTCAAAACCAAAAATAAAACCAACCAACCAACCAACAAACAAACCAAAAAACACTTACCTGTGGCTTTGCAGCCACTGACACAGGCTGGGAGCTGCATGTAGGAGTGTCCCACAGGAGTCATTGCCCACTCAGCTAGGTTTTGTTTTCTCTCCCCCCCCCAAATCTCTGAGTGAGTTTGGGATTTACCTGTTATGGTTCCTCTAAAACAGTCTCCTGCTTCCACCCAAACTCCAGAAGCACCTGGGCTCCAAACCACAGGATGTATGTGTTCTAGACCAGCTGGCTCTGCCTTCAGGCTGCTCCTGCCATACGTGTTGTATCCACACAGTCCCATGGACAGTTAGTTCCTCTGACAGCTGTCCCTCTCTGTCTGTCTGTCTGTCTGTATGTCTGTCTCTCTCTCCCTCCCCCCGCTGTCTCCTCCTCTTTCATGCCTCCCAGCCATGTGTTTCAGGCTCTCCTAGAGCCCCTCTCCTAGGGCTGCCATTTTCATCTCACAGCTACACTCCAGTTCTCCAATCAGCTACAACCTCAGAACCACTGGCATTGTTGACATATTTGGTAAGGCAATTGGGAATCTTTAAAGGAAGGAATTAGTTAAAAGAGAGAGTTTTCCCACACTATAAAATGGGAAACACTGCTACAATGGAGGGATTTAGGTCTCTGTTTGAAAATGGAACAATTAAATGAGAGAATAACTAATATAGATGAGACTTAAGAAATACCAATTATGAACATTATATCATTTTTATCACTAAAAAAGTACTAAGTTACAAGTTTTAGAAAAAATTAAAACAAATAATAATAAAGATATTCAGACCCAGACAGAGAACTTTAAAGACGAACCAATTTCAGCATTGCATTATAAGGTGGAGAAACAGCCTAAGGTTTTCAAACAACAAACCTTAATATATCCAGTAATTTTACAGGAATTGCCAAATGATAGAGGCTTTGTAAGAGCTAATTGGACTTCTGTGGAAATGTTAGATTTGAGGAGATTCAATAAGCCATAGTCTTATATGGCATGCATTTACTCTTTGTGAAGCAGATGTTTAACTCATGGTCAGTTAATAAGAGAATTATCCTAAAAGACTGGATAGACTTTGTTAAAGCTATTTCGGAGCCTGGTCCACAATGACAATGGAGTTGCTGGTTCAAAGAAGAGGTTAAGACCACTGAACAATGGAGTAGAGCTAGAGGTAAATCTCCGAAGATCAACTTCTTGGAGAAGATTATGCTACTATAGAAAGGCAATCTTTATATGATGACCATGCTCTGGCTTTAGGATATACAGTAGCTTTGAATGATTGAGACAGAATAGGAGAAGTAGGTAAGAAAATTGAATCATTTACTAAAGTTATACAGGGCCCAAAGGAAGCCTTCACAGATTTCTTATAAAGATTCACTTTAGCAGTACATAGAATGATGCCAAATTCAGAAGCTAGACAAGTAATAATTGAATCTCCAGCTTCTGAACATGCTAATAATTCTCAATGCAAAAGGATAATTAGGCCTTTAAAGGCAAGGTCAGCACCTTTGAAAGAATGTATCTGAGACATAATCAATATTGAATCTCATGACCATGATGATGCATGGTAGGAGAAATGATTTTAATTTTTCTTCAATTAAAATGTCAAATGTTTCAATTGTGGCAAACAAGGTCACCATAAAAGGGACTATAAACAGAGCATTCCTAGAAACAATATCTTTTCTAAGCATAATTCAAACAGAATGCCCCTCCCATCTGGATTATGCAAAGGTAGACATTGGATTAAACAGTGTAGAGCAATAAGGGACACTCAAGGTAATCCTTTGCCATTGGGAAACTCCTTGAAGGGCCTCTTGCAGGCCCCTGTGTCAAATCCAGTTCAGTCATTTCCTGTCATCATGAAGGGAAACTCCTTCTCAGAGCAATTAAAGTACAAAATGCCTATTGTAGAAGAAAGGAAAGAAGGAAGGAAGGAAGGAAGGAAGGAAGGAAGGAAGGAAGGAAGGAAGGAAGGAAGGAAGGAAGGAAAGAAAGAAGGAAAGAAGAAAGACAATACTGCTCAGGATGCTGCTCAGGGTGATAGATGATAACACAAAAGTTTCAGAAGAAACCAAAAGTCAAAACTGATAGATATTAGATTAGAAATCTCCCCAAATTTAGGGTTGAGGAAGGGGTTTTTTGTTATTGTTTTGTTTTGTTTCGTTTGTTTGTTTTTTGGTTTTGGTTTTTTTTGGGGGGGGGTTTCAAAAAAATTAAAAAGACATCATGAAAAATTTAAAGACCCATGGACAAATAAGCATCCAAAGAAGGGAGAACTACCTGAAAACAAAATAGCAAGAAAAGAAATCTGACCTAATGCAATCTCTGAAGTCTACAAAAAGATGATAGGATCCCACAATGACAAATCCACCAAGACTATGCAAACACCACTAAGCTGACAAACACCTAAAGATCAGCTTTGGATTACAAATTGCTCAGAACAATTTCAAGATGGCTAGCTGAGATGATCCAGCCTTACAGAGTACTCTAGCCAAGACTTAACACAAGCCCTGCACTTTCACATTCATTATGCAGAGACTGGACAACAAAAAATACAGCTGTCTCTCCCAGACTTGACAATTATTCCATTATTTTCTTTTCAGAATCCCCTAAAGATGTCATTGCCCCCAGACAGCAGAATGTAAATTTAAGAACTTGACACTCACATTCTCAAGGAATGGGGTAGGTAGTTTGTGGGCATCCAATGGGTTATGGATATTTGTCATTGTTTAGGGAGATTGATTCCAAGTTGTTATTAGCAATGTTCAGGAAAAAAAGCTAAACAAAGGAGATTAGAGTCAGGGTTCTTGTTTTGAAAAGAAAAAAGGATACAGATATGATATGATAAAAAGGTAAATTATTGAATTTACTCTGAAAAGGAAAAAGGAAGGATATAGGTATAAGATAAAATGTAGATTATTGAATCTAGTTTTAAAAAGCAAATACTAGTTTTAAAATTTTTACATTGGATTGGACTTTTGTATATTGTATACAAATTTTTTATATTGATACAAAATTGATATTATTTTTGTTAAAACATACTATACATGCATTTCTAATCTTGTTCATTATAGATCATTTAACAATGTAATACAACTTTCTAGTCCTTGAAAGGTATTACCAACTATACAAGATAACAAGAAAATTCAAATTAATAATTATTCACCTATTATACTTGAACTTGACATATTAGGCATATTTTTAAGGTCAAATGATATATAGTTACACAGGTCATCTTCAGACACTTCAACAATCTACATAATATAGCATTTAAGATGTTCTAAAAACATAAGTTCTTTTTTTATGATGATGAGACACATCTGTTCCTGGCAGCACCAATCTACTACAGAGAGGATGATAGGCATTGAAGAAATTCCATATGTAGTTTACTTTCTTTGTGGCAAAAGTAAGCCACTTGGCAAGAAAGTGGCCTTGCCTCAAGATCCGACAGTATGCTGTCCAAATTGGACAAACAGGACACAAAAGAAAATGACTGCAAAACTTGCCAAAACAAGGCAGGAAAATCCTTCAAAGATTCTGCGTCACAAAAATGTCTGTCACTCTCCAAGCAGCCAAATGTTTCTGTCATTTCTCACAATTGTTTTTAAAGTCACTTGCTTGCATTTCCTACTTACTCAGTTAATATTATTTCCTTTTCAGGTCTTTGAGGGAGTTGAAGACTAGATGATCATAGTTTTCCTTGTTTACCAGAGGCAGAAAAGGAACTCACTAAAGAGGTGTGAAATATAAAAGACTGAGAGACATTAAAAGATTATTTGATAATGCAAATTAGAATAGAAAGTGAATAAGGTGCAACCTTTTGAACTCACCAAGGTAGGATAGATATGGAGTATTTTCTCAACATTTGTCAAATGCAAATGGACTAGACAATGTTGATATATGTATTACCTCTATATATTATATATAGTTATTGTACTTAGTGTGTATATTTGTTTATGATCTAACAAACAAAGCTTTCCTGACAATCAGAGTGCAAATCTAGCCATAGCCACAGATGCCAAGTCGTGGTAGTGCACACCTTTAATCCCAGCACTCAGGAGGCAGAGGCAGATGGCTCTCTTTGAGTTCAAGACCACCCTGTGCTACATGAAATTGATCTAGGCTATAAAAAGAAACGGAGCTCACACCTTTTATCCCAACACTTGGAATGACACTAGGGAGGTGCAGAAAGGAATATAAGGAGGGAAGAGACAGGAATTCATTGCAGTCTGAGGTTTGTTGGAGACAGATGATGCAGTCTGAGGTTTGTTGGAGACAGATGCAGTCTGAGGACAGGACTGCCCTTTCAGTCTGAGCATTGGTAAAGGTGAGAACTCTCTAATGGCTTGCTGTTTTGCTTTTCTGATCTTCAGTTTTTACTCCAATATCTGTTTCTGGGTTTTTATTGTTAATACCATTTAGAATTCCTTCTTGGCAGTTCCTTCCATTTTTCCTCTCAAAGCCATCATTATTCTTGGAGGCAATCTCTTACTCTATCACCTTGTCATAACTCTGTAATCAAACACAATTTCAGTGTCTTCTTGGGAAGCATCTTCAAGCATACTTTGTATGACTTTTTCTGCAAAAGATGTTAGGTTTACCATACATGGGTCATTGCTATCTAAGTCAAGACTTTGCATAAGCGAGGAATGCACTCTAGAAACTGAAAACTCTCTGTGTCACCTAGAAGAACAAACAACAAATTGAAAATACTTGGCAAGGTGATTATTTTTTTGGAAAAAAATGGTGGGGAGGGTGTACCAAAGCCTAAACTGGGCTATCAAACTGTACACCAGGAGGACAGAGAGTTTCCTTGGTTTTGATTCTAACACAGGTGGTAACTGTATCTTTCCCCCCCCCCCCGACTGGACTCAGTCCTTACATTCTTTTACATCGGCTTATTTTAAAATAATTGAGACAGTGGAAATGAAGGAAAGGATGGTAAGGCTAAACATATGTTTTACGTTTTAATTACTGTGCTTAAGAGATCTATTTTAAAAAATTCAAAACCCTTTAATCTGTAAATCCCACTTACCCAAGGACAGATAACTTTCTGGAATGCTGGGGACTGTTGTTTATGCAAGATAAGCCACATGTTTCCACTTTTGTAAACAAGGTTGGTTGCCCCAACTGTACAAGTTATGTTTTATCACAAGTAGACAATAGGTATGTGGCAGGCCAAGTACATCAGGATGCTGGTTTGCTCCCAATGTAGCCTTCTGGGTTTTGCCTTTATATGCAATAAACTAATGAAACTTATAGACAATTTTTTGTGAATCCCAGGTATGGGCCTGGCTAGTGCCCATTGCCATTGCCAGTATTTAATAAAGCTTATTTCAAATGTGGCTCAAAAATTGTGGTAGTGGTATTATTCTTGCTCAGTGGGATCAAGTTCCGGAAATGACAGGGGAAGTTTTGGGTAGCTGGGGTAATCTTAATCTTTTGGGGGCCCATAATCTCATAGGAAGTGGCACTGTTAGGAGGTATGGCTTTGTTGAAGTGGCTATTGCCTTGTTATAGGAAATGTGTCACTGTAGGGGAGGGCTTTAAGGTTTCTTATGCTCTCTACACCTCCCAGTTAGTCAACTTCCTGTTGCCTCTGAATCAAGATGTAGGGCTCTCAGCTCCAACAACTCATCTGTCTGCAACCACCGTGCTCCCCACCATGATGACCTCTGAAATTGTAAGTGAGCCATCCCAATTAAATGTCTTCTTTATAAGAGGTGCCATGGTCATGGTGTAACTTCACAGCAATGGAAACTATAACTAAGACAGTAATATAATAGTTTTACCAGGTGAGGAAAGTTAAAAGATTGCATAAAAGATTTACAAAGATGGGGAAAGGTGTAGACGAGTGACCCTTGTGGGGTAAAATTCTTTTTGTAGGAAACAAAACAAGCCACTTCCCACAGACTGAACTGAAAATAATGATTTAGAATGGACCACTGTAGACACCACTCCCCTCATATCCATGGCTTCACTATTGGTTGCTTCAGCTACTATGCTGTCAACCATGTTCTAGATTCTAGATTCTAGGTGAGTCGTGATATAAACACAGCCCATACTCAGTGTTTTCAACCTGTAGGTCTCAACCCCTTTGGGGTTTGTATTAGTTAGGGTTTCTATAGCTATGAAGAGACACCATGACCACAGCAACTCTTATAAAGGAAAACATTTAATTGGGGTGGCTTACAGTTTCAGAGGTTTAGTTCATTATCATCATGGCCTCAAACTCATAGAGATCCACCCACCTCTGCCTCCAGAGAACTGGAATTAAAAGCATGGCCACCACCGCCCAGAGAGTTCTACAGCTTGATCCATAGGCAACAGGTGAGACTGTGTTGAGAATAGCTTGAGCATGTATGATAACTCAAAGCCCACCTCTACAGTAACACACTTCCCCCAACAGGGCCACACCTACTCCAACAAGGCCATACCTCCTAACAGTGCCACTCCCTATAGGCCAAGCATTCAAATTCATGAGTCTATGGGGGCCATACCTATTCAAACCACCATAGGGGTCAAAAGACACCTTCACAGGGGTCACCTAAGACCATCAGAAAACACAGATATTTACAAAACAATTCATAATAGTAGCAAAACTACACTTATGAAGTAACAAAAAAATAATTTGATGATTGGGTTCACCACAACATGAGAAACTGTATTAAAGGTTCATAGCATTAGGAAGGTTGAGAACCATTACTCTAGACTATTAAATAGAAAACTCCAGAAATAAACAATTTGTACATTTTAAATTTCCTATACTGAAATCTCACAGAAGCACAGGCCACCACACCCTGATAATTTCTTTTCAAAGTAAGAAGCAGTAATGAGAAACAGAGAAAGCAATCCTGAGACTGGGAAGAAAAACCTTGAAAAATCAACTTTAGTCATTATACTGTGCTACCCATGGCCTCTAAGATCAAGGAAGGAGGTGTGTCACCATAAAACCATGTTTGAACTTGAGCAACTCTTTCCCCCTCCCCTGCTCTCTACCCTCCCAGACCCTACATTGTCTCCCTTTATGCCCCTTTATGGTCCTCAATGTTTACCTCTCTGACACTCTTTCATTTGTGTCTGTTCACAGACATCTTTCTTCTCTCTCATGCCACCTCTCTTCTTATTTGAGACTGGGTCTCATTAGTCTGATCTAGCCTCAGACTCCATGTGGCTATGTAGCATTAACCTGCCTCCCCTCCCACATTCTGAGATTGTTGGTTTCCAGGACTGTGCTACCTACCATTCCTGGTTTAGGTCTTACCTTACCCTATCTCGCCTTGCCTTCATTCTTTTCCTTTCCTTTCCTTTTCTTTTCTTTTCTTTTCTTTTCTTTTCTTTCTCCCTTCCTTTTTTTCTCTTGTTTTCTTTTCAGTATTTTGAGACAGGGTTTTCTATATAGTCCTGGCAGTCCTGGTACTTGCTCTATAGACCAGGTGGATGTCAAACTATCTGAGATCTGCCTGCGTTTGTTTCCAAAAAAGGTATGTGCCACTATGCCTTTCTTGAAACTTTTTCTTAACTAAAAACAGGTCTAAGATACAAATTGTTTCCTTTGTGACAATGCTGACAATGACAGTCTGATGCTGGGTATTTGGGAATGTGTGTACAGCACATTTAACAATATGTAAACCATTTCATTCCATTAGCAGAAACATTTTCACCCAGTCTTTAAGGTCTGTCATCCATTAATACATCCCCTGCCACAGGTCACATTGATCTTCAGCTATCTCTAATTTAACTTCAGATTTTACTTAAAAAAAAAAAAAAAGAAAAAAATGTAATATTGGCTAAATTATTTCAGGTATGGCTACAGAAAGAAATTTTCAAATACTGTTTTCTACATCCTTATATGGCATGGAACGAATCATTTTAAAAGATAATTGAATGATTTTTGTAAGATTTTATATGAATCTGTTATTGACATAAAAAAAACCAGAGCCCTCTTCTTAAAGAGATGATTTACTCTGGAGTCATTTTGAGTGACCATGCCCACAAACACATATTTAGTTTACCCCAAAGTCTGTGTTTCAACATGGAAGCAGTTTCATAGTTTTACAGAACAAAAAAGTCACAAATCAAGGTAAGTTTAAAACTCATTGGTAGGTACAGCCGAAAGCTCATTACAGCATGTCGTGGAAAGGTTTTCTATGGGTCCAAGATGCTATCTGATGACAGTCTCCGTTGTCAGGTTGATGGAAGCTAGAGGTCTGCTAAGTTAAGATATTTCAAAGGTTTGTCACCTACTAGTCACCGATTTGAGTTCTGACAGAGGTGGGCAAGGAGCAGCTACTCAGTGGGCCAAAGCCAGCCCAAGAAAATTGGTCTCTGGACCTGTAGCATCCACCCCTCAAGTCACTGCTGTTTTAATCAGTCAGTCTTTGCAGACACAGCTTCTTCCCAGGGATTCCCTTCACAGTGTTAGTAATAGAGCAAAGGGACATGTATCAAAGTGCTTTGAATTAACCTGAACGGAGAGCTGGGCATGGTGCAATGTACCTAATCCTAGCACTCTAGCAGGCTGAAGCACGAATATCTCAAGTTTCGCCAGCCTGGACTACAAGACAAAGATTGGGTTTTCAAGCAATATAAAACAAAATATTTCAGAAAAAAAAAAACCCTATCTTTATAAAAAAAAAAAGAAAGAAAGAAAGAAAGAGAGAGAGAAAGAAAGAAATGAAGAAAGAAAGGAAAGAGAAAAAGAAAATAACAAAATCTTGGGACAGGGAGATGGCCCAGTGACAAAAGATGCTTGCTGCCAAGTCTGATGACCTCATGGTAGAAGGAGAAAACCAGCTCTCACAAATTGTCCTCTGACTTCCACACGAACATTACTATGTGTGCACATGTACACATGCGAACACACACACACACACACACACAAATAATATAAAAAGAAACAGACCTCTTATAAAACATTAATTTTTATTAATTAAAAAATAACCTCATTTCCTCATTACATCTTGGCCAAGTTCCGATCACAAACTTTGTCCAGCTTGAAGATTTACATCCTTCTAGTCATACTTCCTAGAAGATGTAGCCAGTCTTGTAAGCCAGAGGAAAGAGCAGTTGGCAGAAGAAAAGCCCTGAATGATCCCCACATTTAGTAAGCAGCAATGGCCAAAAGCAGCATCCTCCAGAAAAGGCTGACTTCAGATTCCCAATTCTGTATTTCTGTTTACATTTGCTGCCAGCAGCTACCTGAACTTTGGCCCCTCTCAGTGTCCATTCTTCATACATAACGTTAGGAGATAAAAATAGAAACCCCAAGTTTACATCACCATAATCTTATTCTAGTGTAATAGCACCATTGCCATTCAGAGCAATCCTTGAGAATATGTGGGAGTAAACTCTATTCATATGTATTTTTTAAAGCTCAGAATAGCTTTGTTTAATGCTGCTGATAGCTTTATGTTCTGGGTCACTTATTCTCTTGTGAATATGCTGACTCAGACAGCAACATGATGCTATTGGTCTGTTCTGTGAAGGGAACGCCCCAGGGTCTGCAGCCCTAATGATTTAGTTTGCTCTTCAAGCAAAGGGGACTTAAATACAATATTTCAAGCTTTCTCTGTTACTGTAATAGGAATGAAGGAAAAATGTCAAAATGAAACAGTACCATGTTGCAGAAGATAGCAATTGGGGGAGCTAGGTAGGGGGAGGGGAAAGCGGAAGGAGGGTGAGTGGAGAGCTTGTTTGTCTTTCAGAGATAAAGAAATGAAGATGCATGGATTCTGTGCTTCCACATGAACTTCCACATGAACCTTCCACATGAACTACCACGGAAATAATGCATAACAAATAAATCAGTACTCTAGCACCATAAAAATCTAAAGGAAGAGCAATGTTAACTGTCAGAAAGTATTTAATAACAAAAGAAAAAACATCGCTTTTCCTAGCTGCCCCCTCTGTTTCCTTTTGGCATTTTGTTGTGAGGTATTACTCTGTGACATCAGCTGGCTGCAAAATATAAATCCTCCAGCCTCTACCTCCCAAGTAGTAGAATGTGTGCATACTTCTGTAACAGTTTTATGCAGTGCTAAGGCTTAAACCCAGGGCTTTGCATGTGTTACTCAAGCTATTCTACCAACTGAGTCACATTCCCAGTCCTTTCGTATCATCTCTAACTAGACAATGTGTTTTATAAAATACTTGTCCATGCCCACTGTACACCAGGTAGTAATTTAGACACCAGCAACAAACACAGGACAGGTAAATGGGCTTCTGACCCCATGTTGCTATAGCGAGAAAACTTGTCTAGATCTATACTCCGGGAAAACTACAGTGATCCCTCACCTACAGAGAACATGTTCTCAAAGATGCTATTGAGTCATGTGTGTTTATACACACCTCTGATCCCAGCATTTAAAAAACAGAAGTAGAAGGATCATATATTCAAGGTCATCCCTGATACATAATGATTTGGAAGCTACACTGAGCTGCACAAAAATTCAAAACAAAACAAAAACCATGAGTGCTACAGAGCTATTTATCCACAGGTAGGTTTCAGGCCTCCAAAAGAGTTAGGATAAAAGCTCTGGAATATCTCAGTGGATATGGGGACATTCACTTTTGGTAGATAATCATCCTACATGGTAAGATAGTAAGATTCACCAGGAAGGGAATCTTCAAATGGGGAAAAAGAATGGAAAAAATGGAAGCAAATGTGAGAGGCAATGGCTAAGCTCCCGTTTGGAATGGTGTTCAAATAGCATAGACTATAACTCAGCTGAGACAACCTGGAGACATACTAGAGCTCTGCTGTTCGGCCTCCTGGTGTACTAACAAGAAGCCCAAAACGGTGAAAGCGCCTCTTGGTCCTTCCTGCCATGTGAGCGGGAACTCCCAATTTTAAATTTACCCCAAGCACAGTCATTTACAGCCTATCCACTGAGGATACCCTTCTAGAAGGTAACCTTGTCTTGGGCAGTGTTCTATTGCTGTGACCATGGCAAGTCTTACAAAGAAAAGCCGAAAAGTTTCTGCACCACTATATTGGGTCTCTCTGCCAATGTAAAAAATCAGATAAGGCCAAATTAATAAAATCAAGTTTAATCTGAGCAAAGCATTCCAGGGTGGTCCCAGGGGAAAGCATGAGAGAAAATCACAAGAAGGAGCCTTTAAATGCCCTCTGGGGTGTAGCCACCAATTGGGGCTGTCTTACAGTTCCGAAGCTTAATCCATTGTTATCTAGGCAGGAGACATGGAGCCTGCAGGCAGACATGGTGCTGGAGAAGGAGCTGAGAGTTCTACATTTGGATCAGCTGACAGCAGGAAGATTGAGACATTGGGCCTGACTTGAGCTTTTGAACCCCAAAGCCCACCCCAGTGATACACTTCCTCCAACAAAGGCCACACCTCCTAATCTCTCTCAAGTAGTACTACTACTACCTGATGACTAAGCATTCAAATTTATGAGCCTGCAGGGGGAGGAGAATTCTCACTCAAACCACCACATTCCACTCCTTGGCCCCCATAGGCTTGTAGCCATATCATAATGCAAAATGCAAACAATGCATTCAGCCCATCTTCAAAAGTCCTGTAGTCCACCACAGTCTCAACACTAACATCCAAAGTCTTTTTTAAGACTCAGGGCAATCTCTTAACTGCAAGCACCTATAAAATCAAACTGAAAAAGTAGGTCACAGGACACAGGATATAAACTACCATTCCAAAACGGGGAGGTGGGGAAGGAGCCTAGTGAAAAAATACCAGATCAAAGCAAGACCAAAACCCAGCTGGGCAAACCACAAACTCATCTACATGTCTGATGTCAAAGCACTCTTCAAATCTCCAACTCCTTTCATTTTTGTTGACTGCCACACAACACACTTCTTTCTCTTGGGCTGGTTCCACTCCTGTTAGCAGCTCTCCTCAGCAGGTAACCCACCACTCTGACTTTTCCATCATCTGGGGGTGTCCAACAGAATCCAGACTTCAACTCACAACATCAAACAATGGCCTCTCTGGACCTCCATGCAGGGGCACATGCCTGCCACACAGCTGGCCTCACCAGCTTTCCTTAGCTGTGCAGAGAGATTTTACAACCCTCATCTTCTATCCTTGACTCTATAGGCAGAACCCCAAGGCCAAAGCTGCCAACGTCTGCTGCTTGCTTGACCTGAAATTTAGTCCCCTCATTCAAATACATTTTCCTCATCTTGTTTTCTCTTTTCTGTGGTTTCTTTCACTGCTTAAGCAGTCCTTTGATTTTATTTCACAAGTTGAAGCTTAGTGGGGTGAGGTGTTGCTCTGAGATTACCACTTCCTTTATTCCATTTAGTATGGAACTTTTCTTTAAACTTTTTATCACTTTGAGCACCGTATTTAGCTCCATTACACTTTCTGGTGTTCCTTTTCTCCTCAAACTATACGTTCCTTTCTTGCTCCTTTTCACTATAGATTTGCATAAAAGTGGCCAGAAATAACCACAACACAATCTTGAAATTGCCTGTCAGTGCAATTGATCTAGAACTCTTTGATTTAGCTTCAGGCATATTTTTGTACAAGGGTAAAAAGCAACACACTTTTACTAAAATACCACAAGAATGGTCTCTAGGCCACTTACTAGTATTTGCCCCATCTGACCCATTTTCAGCTGGGCCTCTACAGTTCGAATTGCCTTCAGCACTGTCTTCCATGCTCATATTGGTATGGCCCATTAAGCCCCATTTGAAGTGTCCAACACTTTTCCTAGTTCAAGGTCCCCAATTCTACAGTCCACCAAGAAGCAGCGTGACCAGGCTTGTCACAATACTCACAAGGGAGACATAACAACGGACACAGAGGAAATCCGGACACTTTCAGGTCATACTTTGAAAACCTGTACTCTACAAAATTTGAAAATTCAAAGGAAATGGACAAATTTCTGGATAACTATCAGTTATCAAAATTAAACCAAGAAAAGACAAACAACTTAAATAGACCTATAACCCCCAATGAAATCGAGACAGTCATCGAAAGCCTTCCAACCAAAAAGCCCAGGGCCAGATGGCTTCAGTGCAGAATTCTACCAGAAATTCAAGGAAGAGCTAATTCCAATACTCCTCAAATTGTTCCAAACAGAAGGCACATTACCAAACTCTTTCTACAAGGCCACAATCACCTTGGTACCCAAGCCTCACAAAGATACAACTAAGAAAGAAAACTACAGTCCAATATCCCTGATGAACATTGACACAAAAATACTCAACAAAATACTGGCAAAACAAATCCAATAATACATCAGAGAAATCATCCACATGACCAAGTAGGCTTCATCCCTGGGTTGCAAGGATGGTTTAACATATGAAAATCTATCAACGTGATCCACCATATAAACAAACTGAAAAAAAAAATATCATAAGATCATCTCCCTAGATGCTGAAAAAGCCTTCTACAAAATTCAACACACTTTCATGATAAAGGTCTTGGAGAAATCAGGGATAACAGGAACACACCTAAACACAATAAAAGCAATATACAGTAAACCAACAGCCAACATCAAACTGAATGGAGAGAAGCTTAAGGCAATTCCTCTAAAATCAGGAACAAGACAAGGCTGCCCTCTCTCTCCATATCTCTTCAATATTGTACTTGAAGTTCTAGCTAAAGCTATAAGACAAGAAAAGGAGATCAAGGGGATCTAAATTGGAAAGGAAGAAGTCAAATTGTCTCTATTTGCACATGATATGATAGTTTACATAAGCAACCCAATAAACTCTACCAGGGAATTCTTACAGCTGATAAACACCTTCAGCAAACTAGCAGGATACAAGATAAACTCAAAAAAAGTCAGTATCCCTACTTTATTCAGACGAAAAAGAGGCTGAGAAAGAAATCAGAGAAAGATCAGCCTTTACAATAGCCACAAACAACATAAAATATCTCGGGGTAACGCTTACCAAACATGTGAAAGTCCTATACAATAAGAACTTTGTGTCTTTTAAGAAAGAAATTAAAGAAGATACAGAAAATGGAAAGCTCTCCTATGCTCTTGGATTGGAAGGATACATATAGTAAAAATGGCAATCTTGCCAAAAGCAATCTACAGATTCAATGCAATCCCCATTAAAATCCCAGCACAATTCTTCACTGACCTTGAAAGGATAATAGTCAACTTTGTATGGAAAAACAAAAGACCCAGGATAGCCAAAACAACCCTGTACAATAAAATAACTTCAGGAGGCATCACCATCCCTGACTTTAAGCTCTACTACAGAACTATAGTTCTGAAAACAGCCTGGTATTGGCACAAAAATAGACAGGTAGACCAATGGAACCAAATCGAAAATCCCAATATTAATCCACACACCTACGAACACCTGATTTTCGACAAAACAGCTAAAAAAAATACAATGGGGGGAGGAAATCATCTCCAACAAATGGTGCTGGCACAATTGGATGATGGTGTGTAAAAGACTGCAGATAGACCCATGTCTGTAGCCACGCACAAAACTCAAGTCCAAATGGATCAAAGACCTCAACATAAATCCAGCCACACTGAACCTCTTAGAAGAGCAAGTAGGAGATACCCTTGAACAAATTGGTACAGAAGACTGCTTCCTGAACATAACTCCAGTAGCACAGACACTGAGATCAACAATTAATTAATGGGATGTCCTCAAACTTAGAAGCTTCTATAAGGCAAAGGACACAGTTGACATGACCAAATGGCAGCCCACAGACTGGGAAAAAAGTTTTACCAATCCTATATCTGACAAAGGGCTGATCTCCAATATATACAAAGAACTCAAGAAACTAGTCAACAAAACACCAAATAGCCTTATTAAAAAATGGGGTACAGAATTGAAGAAAGAATTCTCAATAGAGGAAATCAAAGAGGCTGAAAGACACTTAAGAAAATGTTCAATATCCTTAGTTATCAGGGAAATGCAAATGAAAACAACTTTGAGATACCATCTTACTCCTGCCAGAATGGCTAAAATTAGAAACACCAATGACAACTTATGCTGGAGAGGATTGGAGAAAGGGGAACACTCCTCTACTGCTGGTGGGAGTGCAAACTTGTACAGCCATTTTGGAGATCAGTATGGCAGTTCCTCAGGAAAATAGGAAATAGCTTACCACAGGACCCAGCAATTCCACTCTTGGGTATATACCCAAATGACCCACATCCATGCAACAAAGACATGTGCTCAACTATGTTCATATCAGCATTATTTGTAATAGCAAGAACCTGGAAGCAACCTAGATGCCCCTCAACTGAAGAATGGATAAAAATGATGTGGCACATTTACACAATGGAATACTACTCTGCAGAAAAAAAAAACAATGGAATCTTGAAATTCGCAGGCAAGTGGATGGAACTTGAAGAAACCATCCTGAATGAGGTAACCCAGTCACAAAAAGAGGAACAGGGTATGTACTCGCTCATATATGGATTTTAGACCTAAAGCAAAGGATCACCAGCCTATAATTCACACCACCAGATGAATTGGGATACAAGGTGTATTCTAAGAGATTCATATATGGTCCCTCACAAAAGGGGGAAGGGACAAGTCTCCCAGAGCACATGGGAAATGGGGGGGGGCAGTGAATGGAGAGAGAACTAGGAGAAAGAGAAGGGGAGGAGAGCAAAACACATGTGACTAGATAGATTGAGTCAGGGTTGGGGTGGGCATAAAAGAGGGAACCATTACTGGTTTGAAGAGAAAACTTAACCTAAAGAAAGTTCTAGAGAACTACAAGACCGACTCCTAATAATTCAAGCAACCATGGAAAGGCTACCATAAATGCCCTTCCCTGATAGTGAGATCATCAACTAAATTATCCACCATCACGGAGCCCTCATCTAGTACCTGTTGGAAACAGAAACAAACACCCATAACCAAGCACTGAGTCGATTCAGAATCCAAATGCAGAGAGAGGGGACAAGACCAGGCTGCAGAAACTCACAAAGATGCTGACCTGAACAAGGAGGAGCTTGGGCCTCCCAGACTGATGGCTAGGAACCCAGCAAGGGACTGACTCAGACCCCCTGAATATGGGTCTCAGCTAGAAGGACTGAGCAGTCTGGGGAACCTCAGACAGTAGAAACAGGATCTATTTCTGGTGCACAAAAGAACCTTGCGGACACATCCCCCATGGAGGGATACCCCCTTGACCTAGAGACAGGAGAGAAGTCCTAGTCCCTACTTCAAATGACTTGACAGACTTACATGACCCAACCTGGATAGCATAGCCCTACAAGTGGAATGGGGGTGGGGGATGGGAGGGGAGGGTGGCCAGGGTGCAATCTACAGGGGAAAGAGGGTAAGAGGGAGGGAGAGAAGGAGGGATGGAAGGAAGGAGGGAGGGTTGGAGGGAGGAAGAGAGAGGAAACTGGGATCCACATGTAAAATTTTTAAATTATATTATCATTAAAAGAAGAAGGAAAAATACTGCTGGATTATATATATATATATATATATATATATATATATGTACATATATATATATATATATATATATATATATATAATGCTTTGACTTCAAAATTTAAGCCTAAGGACAAGGTACTGGGAAAAAAGATTTCTAATTTTGTTTCCACAGAAAATGAAAAGCTCTGGATCCCTTCCAGAATAATGTGGTTTGATGGAGCAAGACCCCCTGAAACAACATCAATGGGACAATGCAGCGTTGTAGACTAGTACAGCCAGGAGTTCTGTGTCTTCTTAGGATTCCCCCATGACAGCGCCCCCTACTAGCAGGAAACAGCTTGGAAAGAACGACGCCCAAATTCCCAAATATTGTTTATAAATATTTGTTTTCATTTTTTTTAAAAAGGCATGTATAATTATGTCCAGCATAAAATAAATGAATGTTTAAAAAAAACTGAAAACTGAGAAAGGAATTGGGGCAGGTTTGAGGTTAAGAGCTAACGGAAATGAGTCTGGTAATTTTGTTGGAGAACTGATCTTTACTTTTCTGTAACTCCAGTACAGACTAAGTGTCTTCTCTGGTTCCGTGTATATTTGATTCCAGTTTCATTCCAGCATTGTCAATTTGGTTTTGCTCTCATTGTTGCCATTGTTTGACACTATGTCTCACTCATCCTTTAGCCTAAAATGGTCTAGAGCTCAAAATTCTCAGCTTCAATCTCCTGAGCATTGGAATTAATGTCTTGGTGCTACCACACCCAACTAAAAATGTTTGTGTTTTGTTTATTCCCAATGGGTATAGCAGGTAAAAATAAGTTTCAAATGCATCATGGGTAGTGGCTTACCAAATTAAACTGTAGTAACTAAAGGATTGCATATTGAAACAATGCATTTGTTTTCAATTTGCCTGTCAGTAATTTGGAGGCATTTTAAGAAAAGTGCAGGGTTAAGTGCCACTCCTACACTGCTTTCTGTATAACATCTTTCCTTTATCTGCTTAGCACAATGGCAGAAATCCCACTGATGTTGATTGTCTTATGGTGTGAAACATTGCCCTTACCTAGTTAGTATTTACTGATACAAACTTTTCTACACTGAAGAATATGATGGAAAACAGATGAGGTGGGCTAGTGGAATGCATGTTTAAATAGAAAGTAGAAAAACAAATTTAACAAAAATAATCTAAGTGTGTGTTTTCACTGTAAATATCTCTTTAGGAAACAACCAGAAAGGGTAATGTGATAAAAATGAATCTGTGTGGGTAGGAAGAGGTCACAGAAGGCCAGGAGGTAGGAAGGACCCTCTCAGAGTCTACACAACTGAGCCCTTCATGAAAAGAAGAAACCAGGTCACAGCAAATTAAAA
>JANBXA010000114.1:19467500-19520000 GCA_030556225.1 Cricetiscus sungorus
TTTCTGTAGCCTGGTCTTGACCCCTTTTGATATCACTCCTCCCTCTCTGCAACTGGGAATCTTAAATTCTCTAGTTCATTTTGTAACACTGGTTTAGTTAATACCAGACAGTGTTACCTGCATGCTTGCTGGACTTGGCTCAATAGATTTGAGAGTATGTGAAGTGTCAAACGGATGTGCCAAGTATGTGAAGACGTCCTGCTGACCTGGGGGAATATGGGTCTCCCTGCATCCTCTCTGGAGGGCCAAGCTGTGCTTCAAACATAACTAGACACACAGGACCTGGGGACACAGATCTAGCAAATGGAGTAGGGCCTCTCAGAAGCCTTATTTACAGCATACAGGTACAGGTCACAAGTGATGATATTTTCAGCTTGTTCCTCAACAGGTTGAGTACTACCTTTCATGCCATCTTGGCTTAAGGGTTGGCACTGGTGTTATTGTTTCATTTTATTTCTTTTCTTGAACATATACTATAGTAAAATTCAATGAAAATGAATTCCTGGGAAGACATGGGATTTATTTTTAAGATTCCTTTTCCCCGTTATGTGTATGCGTGGGTGCCCAGAAAGGCCAAAAGAAGGCAGCAGATTCCCTGGAGCTGGAGCTGGAGCTGTAGGTGGTTGTGAGCAGCTCTTAACCTCTAAGCCACTGGTTTCTAACTTTGCCAACACTGAAACCCTTTAATACCGTTCATCATGTTGTGGTGATTCCCAGTCATAAAATTATTTCATTGCTAATTCATAACTGTAATGTTGCTGCTATGAATCATAATATGAATATCTGTGTCTTCCATCAGTCTTAGGTGACTTAGATTGAGAACCACTGGTCTGAGCCATCTCTCTAGCCCCACTAAAACTAAATATATAATACATAACTTCATATAGTATATATTTATATTAAATTATTTAAATATATAAGATGGATGGATGGACAGATAGATAGATAGATACATACATACATACATAGATACATAGCTATGTAGATACATAGATAGATAGATAGATAGATAGATAGATAGATAGATAGATAGATAGATAGATAGCTTCCAGGTTCTTGCTATTACAAATAATGCTGCTATGAACATACTTGAACAGATGTCCTTCTTGAATGAATGTGGATCATTTGGGTAAATCTAAGAGCGGAATTGCCGGGTCCTGTGGTAAACTAATTCCCATTTTCCTGAGGAACCGCCATACTGATCTCCAAAATGGCTGTACAAGTTTGCACTCCCACCAGCAGTGGAGGACTGTTCCCCTTTCTCCACATCCTCTCCAGCATAAGTTGTCATTGGTGTTTCTAATTTTAGCCATTCTGGCAGGAGTAAGATGGTATCTCAGAGTTGTTTTGCTTTGCATTTCCCTGATAGCTAAGGATGTTGAGCACTTTCTTAAGTGTCTTTCAGCCATTTTTGATTTCTCTATTAAGATTCTCTATTCAGTGCTGTGCCCCACTTTTTAATGTGGTTATTTAGCGTTTGGGTGACTAGTTAGAATATAGCTCCCATATGTGCCATCTTGGATTTGGTTCCCATCACTGAAAAAAAGAAGCTAATAAATAAATAAATAAATGCATTAGTCTCATTTCTATCACCAATAACATCAGCCCACAATCAGAATAAGACATAAGAGTTTGATTTTGTTCATGTTTCTACACACATTTCACTAATTCATACGCTGGTGCTCAAAACCCTTGAGTCTCTGCTAAGATTACAAAGCTCCCGAAGAGTTCCTGGATCCCCTAGTGCAGTTGTGACCTATGCTGCCAAAGGGAAACTGGTCCGGTTCTACTGTGAACCCTCTCTTCATGAACCCTCATGTGGCATGTAGAGCTGCCCTCCTGCCCCTTAAAAATGACCCTCTGTGTCTGCTGTGTAACTGTTTCTCTGGATGGAAATAATCCTTGTGAGCTACAGAGATGGCTCAGTGGTCAAGAGCTCTTCCACAAGACCAGAGTTAGTTCCCAGCACCCACGCACCATGGCTCAAAACTACCTGTAACCCCAGTCCAGATGGATCTAACTCCATCTTCTGGCCTCCACCAACACTGAGCTCACGTGTGAGTGAGCGTACACACACACACACACACACACACACACACACACACACACACACACTTAAAAATAAAACTTTAATTAAGAGAGCGAGAGAGAGAGAGAGAGAGAGAGAGAGAGAGAGAGAGAGAGAGAGAGAGAGAGAGAGAGAGAGGGAGGGAGGGAGGGAGGGAGGGGGGAGGGAGGGAGGGAGGAGAGAGGCTCCCAGGGCTCACCAACTCTATGAGCCCCAGGGAGCTCAGGAAACTTAAGACTCCTGCAGCCCCGTCTGGAAGGTTTATGGTAACCAAGGGCTGGAAGTCCAGTGTAGGGGGTGCTTTTTAGTGGGGCTTTGCTGAGTCATCACCCACGCTGGGGCAAGCTCTTTGGTGATATGGCTGCCTGAGTTACTCATTCTCCTTTAAGTAACCCCAATTACTGTGAGCAAATGGGTGATTTTTTTTGGTCTATTTTTGTGCCTTATCTGGGGTATAACATCTATCCAAGAAAATATACTTTACCCATGTACCTACCCCATCTACATGCATCTGACCCTGTCTCCCAGTCTTTTACACTCTTCCTGCTTTGCTGCCCAGACACAAGGCTAGCCTGTGTTGTCTCCTCTCCCACGCTGGCTAGAATTTTTGTCTGTGATTCTACCAACCACGATGTCATTGAACTACCCTCTAACATCAGCAAGCAGATGCTCAAAAGAGTCATGAGACAAAGCTGAGAGAAAGATCTGGAGCCTTGGAGGACGCCTGTTCTCACCCTTGAGGACTCCTGGTCTCATCCGAGGAAGATGATCTAAGTACTCTGACAGAGAATGCACAGGACCTGGAATTGGAGTCATCAGACTGAGCTCTAACTGACCGGCGCTCTAAACTGACTCAGTATCTTCATGGCTGTAGGACTTTTGTTTATGGCCCAGCATCATGCTATCCCAGATGGCAGCCACTGATGGACGTTTGCTATTCAGTGCTTGAAGGGGTACGGTCCAAACTGCGTGGAGTTATAACTACAGTTCACATCTGATTTCAAGGAAAATTGTGACATCTCATTAACTATCTATAGTTTAGTTTCATTTGAAATTACTATATTTGATTACATATACTATTAAAATAAATTGTATTTGCTTCTTTCAAAGCTGTAATGTGGTTGTCAGAAATTTTACTATTACGTATGTGTCTCACATTTCATTTCTAAATGGTTGGCACTGATCTGCGCCATGAGGTTGCATGGAGGGCTGTCCTGAGGCACCAAACCAGCCCAGAATTAATCCTTGCATCCTAATGGAGTGGTCCAGCTTGTCACTTTTCCTGGATTATATGTACATGAATATGTACATATGTGCATGTGTGTTTTACACTTTCTCCCTCTGAGCTCCGTCCCCATGCTGGTGTTAAGTATGAAGCAAACATTTGCACTAGGTTCGACTGCAGTGTTCTTTGCAGACACACTCTGTCCTTCCAGACTTGAGCTACCCATCAAGCAGCCTTGAGGCCCAGCTACAGTGAAGAAAGGCTGACTTAGGCCTATGGCCCCTACGGCCCAGGTCTTTCCAGACTCTTTTCAGACACAGAGTAACTTACACACCCTTTCCGTGAGCAGGTGCGCATAGATGAAACAAACAGAGCTCTCGGAAGCTCACCTTTGCTAATACCTGCACCTTATCAACGGCTGATGACTATAGACTGGAGCAACATTGCAGCTACTATGGGCAAAGCTGTGACCGTGCCTGTCTGGTGCCTAAGATCAACTTGTTTCTGCCACCGCGGTTTCCTTCCTTTCCTTCTCTCTTTCTCCTTCCTTCCTTTTCTTCTTTGTTGTTGTAACAACAAAGGTAACTGAAGGAAACAGATGCAGTAACCCATAGCCAAGCACTGGGCACAGCCCAAGGAATCCTGTTGAGAAGAGGCAGGAAGGATTGTCTGAGCCAGGGTGGACAGGGTCATCACAAAGGAACGCACAGAAGCTACTGGCCTGCTCATGGGAGCTCATAGACACCGTCTTGGCAGCTAAGGGGTCTGGATCTGACTGGCCTAGATCCTCTGCATACGTGTGATGGTTTTGCATCTTGGTTTACTTGGGAAATCCTGGCAGTGGGAGCAGGGCTGTCCCTAATGCTCTGGCTGGCTTTGGGGAACCTATTCCTCATACTGGGTTGCCTTGCCCAGCCTCAATACAAGGAGAGGAGCTACAACTTGATATACCATTCTTTGCTGGCACCAAGTAGAGGGAGGCCTGTCCCCTTCTGAATAGAGGAGGGGGAGGGGTGGGTTGGAGACAGGGGAATGATAGAAGGGAGGTGAGTGGAAGCAGTGGGAGGAGGGAGAAGGGGAAACTGGGGTGGGGATGTAAAATAAATTAAAAAAATAAATTAAAAAAAAAGAGGTAAAGGCAAGAAGGTCAGGGGTTCAAGACCAGTTCTGGCTGCACAAACATTCAAGGCCAGCCCAAGGTAGGTGAACCCTGATATTAAAAACAAAACAAAAAAAAAAATGAAAGAAAGAAAACAAGAAAAAAAAGCACTTATTTATATTAAAATAAAAGTGTGATGGAGAGGTTAGAAATACGCTTGGCATGATAACAGCACTGGCTGCTCTTGCAGCGGACCCAGGTTTGGTTCCCAGGAACACACCAGTCAGCTCTCAAGTACCTGTCAGTCCAGCTGCAGAGAATCCAACCCCCTTCTGTCCTCTGAGGTTACTGACATGCATTTATTGTACATACATAGATGTATATAGTATCATACATCATACATCATACATCATACATACACATACAAATAAAATAAAATAAAAACCTCCTGTTAACTCCAGCTCCGTGAAATTCATTCATCTCCTCTTTTGGCCTCCAAGGGCATTTCACTCACCTGATAGACACACACACACACACACATACACACACACAGAGAGAGAGAGAGAGAGAGAGAGAGAGAGACAGAGACAGAGACAGAGACAGAGACAGAGACAGAGAGAGACAGAGAGAGACAGAGAGAGACAGAGAGAGAGACAGAGACAGAGAGAGAGACAGACAGAGAGAGAGAGACAGACAGACAGACACAGAGGAGCAAATTTAAAAATTAAAACAATTCTTAAAAAACATAAAACTAACTATAACAACCACCATAAGAAAATAATAGAGGTTCCAGAGGAATGCCATTATAACTTGTCTAAGTCTTAAAACTTGAGTCACATATTTAGATACTCAGCCAGGCTCTCTCTCCATTACTGTGAGTTTCATCACACCAATTTCAACTAACCAGTGATCAAAAATAAATATTTTTTAAATCTGTCAATTGAAGTAGGGACTAGTCCTTCCCTCCTGTTTCTAGGTTAAGGGAGTATCCCTCCATAGGGAATGTGCTCCCAAAGTTCTTTTGTGCACCAGGGATACATCCTGGTTCCACTGTCAGAGGTCCCTTAGTCTGCCCAGGCCTTCTGACTGAGACCCACGTTCAGGGGGTCTGAGTCAGTCCCATGCTGGATTCCCACCTATCAGTCTGGGGGCCCATTAGCTCCTCCTTGTTCAGGTCAGCTGTCTCTGTGGGTTTCTGCAACCTGGTCATGTCCTCCCTCTCTGCATCTGGATTTCAGTTCGTCTTAGTGTTTAGCTGTGGGTGTCTGCTTCTGTTTCCATCAGCTACTAGATGAGGGCTCCATGATGGTGGATAAGTTAGTCATCGATCTCATTATCAGGGAAGGGCATTTATGGTAGCCTTTCCACTGTTGCTCAAATTGTTAGTTGGGATCAGTCTTGTAGGTCTCTGGACATTTCTCTAGAGTCAGTTTTCTTTTCAAACCTATAATGGCTCCCCCTTTTGTGGTCTCTCTCTACCCTGCCTGGAAGGCATCACCCTATATGTGGAGTTGGGGGGCATGGGAAGGGAGGGGGGATGGGAAGGGAGCATGGGGGGACATGAAAGAGTGGGAGATAGGGAAAGAGGGAGGGAGGGAGGGAGAGGGAACTGGGATCCATATGTAAAATAAAAATAAAAAAGTTAAAGATAAAAAAGTAAATATTTTAAAGATTATTTTTTTGCAAGGCTTGGTGACACATGCCTGCTTCCTAGCACTTTGGAAGTTCAGGGCAGACGAGGCTACATAGTAAAACTCTGCTCTTGAGACAAAATTGTCTTGATATTTTCTCCCTGCCATTATGGCCTGAAGTATATATGAGGAGGAAGTTCCTGCATTTACCACAGGACTTGAGTACAGATCTTAGTACACCAAGAGGGCAAACACAGAGTGCTGAGAGTAGCCACGCACAGCACAGCTGTCCTTCATGCTAGTCTGCTGATCAGCCACTCTACAAAAGGCAAGAAAGGCTTGTCTTTAATGCATAGGACTAGATGACATTCTATGCTTTTAAAATAAAAATTATCTATTTAACTATGTTCTGAGTCTATTATAGCAACATTAATTTTGTAGGTCGTCGGTAAAGTTCTATTTCAAAAATCACAAATGTTTAAAATTTAATATCCTCTTTCTTTCCTTAAAATAGCCCAGGTTAGCTAATCTCTCACCTAGCCATCCAATCACAAGGACAATCAAAGCTACCAAGGGTTCTGAAATTTGGAGATGGACATCAAGTGCCCAGTTCCCTGGCTCTGTGGAGAGTGTTTCACAAGCACCCTCCCAGATGCACACATCTGCTTTGTGACTTCTGAGTCTGCTAGGACTTTCCACGGCATCACTTTAACTCATTGCCATTTGCTTTCTCTTTGCAAGGCTCAAGGATCAGCTGTGGAGCTGTCATCCTTTATAACTGCATTACAGTAATATGTAAAGAACTGAATTAATAACACATAAAAATCTCTCAAGTTTTCCTTTCCTGGGCAGTTCTTCTGTCAGGGAGACTCCCAACGTGGTATGGGTCCCAAAGAAGCCTTGTTTTCTATGATGTGACAAAGTGACCTCGATTTATAATTTTATTGCCTAGCAACTATACCTTTTAAGTCAAGAGAATACTAATTAAATAAGAATACTAATGGTATAATTTTCATTCATTACTTGACTCTGGGATATTTTTAAGTGTTAAACAAAATACAGTTTAATTTATTAGGTTATAATTATGTTAATTATACTAATTTACTAAATTAATTATCAACATACCATAAAATACCTTAGATGGCTTAAAAGCAACCTTGCAAGTGAGAAGGTGAGACTGGGATTGAGAATGTAGCTCAATCAACACAGTCTCAACATTTCATTACAAAGTCCTGTGTTCCATCGCCAGCACCACAAACAAAACAAAGACTGTATACTGATTTTCTCTCTCCCCATTTATTGTGGTTTAATAAGAGTCAGGAGAAACAAATAGGCTGAATAGATGTTTATTCAGGGAGAAATAACTTACAACATAGACAGATGAACACCAGCAGGTTCGTGGTCCCAAGGATGCCTCCAGGATGCTCTCCTGTCCCTGTGCTGCAAGCAAGAGAGCCAGATTCAGGGCCCCTTCCCCAGACCTAGTTCCTCCGGGTACCTTCTGCTTCTGTCTGCACCCCCAATGGGCGTGGTCAGTGCCGCAGGTGTGGGTGGACAAAGTGAATATCTCACTACACCCATACTTACCTGAAGTTGATCCTGAGGAAAATATCACACAGACCCCAAAGTAGGAAACAATTGGTGTGGACCTTACAGAAAATCAGTGTATGGCAACTCCTCAGGAAAATGGGAGTCAGTCTACCACAGGACCCGCCAATCTCCCTCTTAGGCTTATACACAAATGACTCACATCCATGCAACAAAGACATCTGTTCAACTATGTTTGTAGCAGCTATTTTTTTATTTTACATATTGACCCCAGTTACCTCTCCCTCCCTTTTTCCTTCTCTCCTACCCTCTCATGCCCCCCGACCACCCTCCTCTCCCATCCCCCATATAGGGTAATGCCCTCCAGGAGGGGGTCATCTAAATCTGTCAAATCATTTGAAGTAGGGACTAGGCCTTCTCTCCTGCCTCTAGGCTAAGGGAATATCCCTCCATGGGGAATGTGCTCCCAAAGTCTTTGATGCACCTGGGATACATCCAGGTTCCACTGTCTGAGGTCCCTTAGACTGCCCAGGCCTTCTAACTGAGACCCATGTTCAGGGGGTCTGAGTCAGTCCCATGCTGGATTCCCACCTATCAGTCTGGGGGCCCATTAGCTCCTCCTTGTTCAGGTCAGCTGTCTCTGTGGGTTTCTGTAGCCTGGTCTTGTCCTTCCTCTCTGCATCTGGATTCCAGTTCGGCTCAGTATTTAGCTGTGGGAGTCTGCTTCTGTTTCCATCAGCTACTAGATGAGGGCTCCATGATGGTGGATAAGTTAGTCGTCAATCTCATTATCAGGGAAGGGCATTTATGGTAGCCTTTCCACTGTTGCTCAAATTGTTAGTTGGGGTCAGTCTTGTAGGTCTCTGAACATTTCTCTAGAGTCAGTTTTCTCTTCAAACCTATAATGGCTCCATCTTTTACATACAGAGATCTACACCTAATTTCATGTTATTCTGTGTGATAGTGCTGGGGTGGGGGAAACACACACACACACACACACACACACACACACACAAGAACTTCATACTATTACAGCTTTTTGGTTTTTGACAAGCACAGTAGAAAATGTGCCCCATTTTCATTGAATGGTACTGGGGAGGTTGGGAGTCAGTGTGTATCAGAAAAAAGATTTCTATACAGCTCAGCTCCCCAAGTACCTCAACACAGAAATCCATACTTTGAAATAACTAGAAAAAGATTGTAGCTCTCTCCTTCTCTAAACCCAAGCAATTGTTAAAGTAAAATCCCAAATCTCTGTCTCATGTCAAAAGACTCACCTGATATGGAAAAAGAAGAAAAACAAATATTTAAGGCTATTGTATTGCTATTAATCTCATAATGTTGCCATGATAGTAATGGCCATATAGAGTATTAACCCAATCTAGAAAAACATTTTGTCCACCTTCTGTACATGATTCTTGGTTTTCTCTATCCATTTTCTACAGTGAACCACGACCATGCCTAACAGTAACCTTTGAATTCTCCAAAAGGATCATGGGGCCTCATAAAGACAATTTCACCAGGACTGTGATCATTACGCTGAACAACACCAACCAAAGATCAGCTTTGAACTACATACTGCTCATAATAATTTTGAGATAACTTGCTAAGATGATCCATCCTCACAGTCACTGTTCAGAACAATTTTGAGGTAGCTAGCTGAGGTGATGCAGCCTCACAGACTACTTTTAACCAGGATTTGAAACAAGCTCAGTACTTGCCCATTATGCAAAGACTGGACAACAAATGATAGAGCTTGACAATCCACAAAAATTTTTTCAGAATCCCCTAAAGATGTCATTGACCCCAGCCAATAGAAAATAACTTTACGAACATGACATCCACATTCCCAAGATGTGGAGTGAGTGGTTTGGGGTCACTCATTGGGTTATGGATATTTGTCATTGTTTAGGGGTATTGGCTACAGAATATTGTTATTTATGATCAGGAAGAAAATTGAACAATGGGGATTATAAAGATATTTGTTTTGAAGTAAAAAGAGAAATCCAGATATGAAATGATAAAAAGGGCTGATTATTGAAATTACTCTGAAAAGAATAAAGGGAGGATATAGATATAAGATAAAAATGTAGATTATTGAATCTACTCTTTAAAAGCAGATACTAGTCTTAAAATTTTTACACTGAATTAGATTTTTATATATTGTATACAAATGTATATTGATAGAAATTTAAGATTAATTTTTCTAAAACATACTGAGTGCATGTTTTTAATATTACTCAAGGTGTTACATTTAACAATGTAATACAAATTTCTAGTCCTTGAAAGTTATTATTATTAACTATATCGGATAATAAGGAAATATAGCTTAGTAATTAGCCAACTACTACATGAGAGCTTGTAGTCATATTAGGTATGTTTACAAGGTCAAACAGATATATCTTAGAAAGATAGGTTGTCTTCAAACACTTCAGAGATCTACAGAAAATGCTATTTAACATGTTTTAATAACATAGGTTCTTTTTTTTATAGCAATGAGACATGTCTGTTCTTGGCATCACCAATCTGCATCAGAGAAGATAATGGGCATTGAAGAAACACCACAAGGAGTTTATTTTCTTTATAGCAAAGGTGAGCCACTGGGCAAGGAAGCATTCTTGCCTCAACTGCTGACAGTACACTGTCCAAACTGATCAAACAGGACACCAAAAAGTGACTGCCAAGACAAGGTGGTCAAGTCTTTCAGAACATCCTGCTTCTAAGAAATGTCTGTTAGATATGCTAGACCTATAGGTCAAATATAGATGCCCCAACGTTGAAGAGAAACCTTGGGTGACTGTCCAGGCAGCCAGCTGTTTTTGTCATTTCTCACAGTTTTGGAAGTCTCTTACTCACGCTTCTTGTTTACTCAGTTGATATTATTTCCTTTTCAGATCCCTAAGGGAGCTGAAGATTAGGTAGTACAGTTACAGTTTTCCTTGTTTATAAAACTCAGTAAAGAAACTCTAAAGATGTGTTTAGTGTAATAGATTTTGAAGACATTAAAAGATAAATGGATAATGAAATTAGAGTAAAAAGTAATTTAGGTATAAATTCAGAGTATTTTCTCTGAATTTGCCAAATGCCAATGGACTAAACACTGTTGATGTACTTATTGCCTGTATATGTTGTATATAGTTAATATACATATCTTACATAGTTTTTCTTATATTAGTTATAACTATCTTTAAAATTTATAGACAAAAAGGAGGGATATGTGATGATATCTTGTTTATACAAATAAAGCCTGTCTGAAGGTCAGAGACTGGAGCTTGTCACTAGCTAACCATAGACGTCTTGAGGTCAGTTCAGACAGACAGGAAGTGATATAACTGGACAGAGACATGACATAAGCAGGGAGAAACAGGAACTTAACGTTCTTGTCTGCTGAGATGCTAAGGAGGTAAGGACCGGCTGTGGCTTACCCCTTTTCTCAGCATTTTCCTCTATATCTGACTCTGAGTTTTTACTACTTAGATTTACTACTAATTTACCAATTAAGAACTTCATTTACACACCCATCAGCACAGTCTAGCCTACATTTATCTGAAGATTCAGAGCTAGAACAATGCATAAGGAAACCCTGGGACAAAAGCAAAGTCTGATTCTGTAGAAAATGGTTCATGTACCAAAGTAATTGTAAGAATTTGCTAATTTACATTTTATATGGCTTGAGAATCTACATGGGATTAAATTCTTATAAAATCAGACCAAGGAGAAAGTATCACTGTACTATATGGAGTTAAATGTCTACACACGGTGAAGAGTCCATATTCAATATGCTTGCTAATGCTGCATTAAGTAGCTCTGAGAGTGTCTCTGGCCAACTGGATGAAACATGGATTCAGTTATGGCTTAGAAGCTATCAAAGTGGACACATGCCTCACTCTATGACCTGCTCACTTCCCCACCACATGAATTGCTTATCTTCCAGAGGGGGTCCAAGAACATGTTCTCTATTGGGATGCAGAAGTGTATGCTAGCAAGGGGACCTCTGCCAAGTGAGTATCCTTGAAGGAAAGAGCTAGACAGCCATTTTTCTTTTTCTTTTGAGATGGGGTCTTACTATGCAGCTGTCCTGGCATAGCTGCTATATAGGCATATAGCTTGCTATATAGGCAAGCTGGGACTAAAGGTGTGCGCTACCACACATTGCAAAGGAGCCCTTTAAAATGTTCCTTGAGGTAATGTTAAACCCACTGGGCAAGAATAAGACCACTGCTACAATTAAGACAAATTTGAATCACTCCTGATTTTTATTGGGGTGCACCCAACAGCTTCCTAAGTTGACTTAAAGAGAGCAGCTCTGAACCCATTTCTTGGGTCCCTTTTAAGGAAACAAATCATGAAGCAGTTGCAAAGCACAATGGAGCAAAACAAAGTAATAGGTTTTCTGCCTCCCATAATAGGTTTATCTACCAAAGTAGTAAGCCGTATCAGGCTGGATTGGAAAAGTATAAACAAAAGGTTTATGTGAGCAAAGCAAGTTTCATGCGAGTTCTGCAGTTCCGGAGACCAAGGCCAGAGAAGTCACACCCCTCAGCTAAAGAACTAAAGCAGACCAAAGTTTATAGGTTGTAGGTGAGGGGTGCTGACATGTCTGCCACAAGCTGTGTTTGTGCCCAAGTAAGGTCAAAAGCTGCGTGCTTTAGGTGGGGGCTTGGGCAGCTGTCGGGGTCAGGGGAGGAAGCCACCGTAACTGGCAAGAACTGGGAAATGGGTATTTTGGTGCCTCCCCCTTGTTTGGAGACTCTCTGAGTGGGTGGGGTCTGGAGAGAGCAGAGGGACAGGAACCGGGCTTTTCAGATTGTTTCAGGGCAAGCCGGAGGTTCCGATGGAACAAGAAGTACAGGAAAATCCAAAAAACACCTTGTAGTCAACATGCGATTAGGGGAGGAAATTGGGGAGGTGCTCACAAAAACAGGTCAAGGTTGTGGGCTGGCACACGACAGGCTCCAGGAAATGGACTTAAGAAAAGAAAGTCAGCTCTTACAGCAAATGGAAAGTTGTTTTAACAATACAGTAACGATTCCTGCCTTAACAATGGAGTCAGGCAGATTCCTCAGTATATATGAAACCACTATATCTGTGGGAAAAATGGTATTTCTTCTCAACTTTTAATGTTCTTTGAGAATTTTATACAACTAATTTTGATCATACTTACCCCTCCTGCCACCTCCTCCCAGATCCAGCCCCCTTGTTTTTCAAGTTGTGCTGCCCATATAACCATGGTTGCATGGCCTTCCACCAAAGTGTGATAGACTTACCAGAGGGCTACAGTGTTATAGAAACCCGACTATCCCAGCAGCTAATAATTGCCAAAAGCTCCTCATCTAGGGATAGAACTTTATGTCCATTTCCCCTCTTAGTGCTGGTGTTGAATCTGGCTTGAGTGTATGGGCATGTTGTGACAACCACAAATCTTAAATCAAAAATAATACTCATTACCTCTTCTCAGCTGCATGTATCAGCCATTTATACGCCTTAAATGTATACACCATAGCTCTTGCAACACACACACACATGTGCACATGTATACTGTGACAAAATATTTCCTAGAGAGACACCACAAATCTACTCACCCAGATTAGGAGCCTACAACAGACCAAATATGGATACCACCAAAGTCCAACTTATGAAACATTAGTTTTATTGGAGTAACATAAGAATATGGATGGAAACTTACTTACAGGAGGAGCTGTCTCAAAGACAGCTGCATCACCAAAGCCCACCCCAGCCAGCAGGGATGAAACTGGAAACCTGAAGCACACTGCACAACCATCATGCCACAGACTGCTCAGTGGGTTGCAGGTCTGTGTGGAGACCAAGACTCGGATGACCAGGTCAGGAGTGGCTTCGGCTTGACAGACAGACACAAACACACCTGAGGAGGTTTGCGAACTGCTGCAAAGTTTACTTCAATGTATCGGGTTTTTATACAGAAAGTTTAAGGAACAGATCTTTAGCCACAGTTTAAAGATTTACAGACATACTATAAAGGCGTCAACAATTACTTTGAAACATGAGGTCGTAAATACATCTAAGCAAGTGTGTAGCCAGGAACCTCTGTTTATTTTGGCCTGTTTATGGTCAGCGTGTCAGAGATTTGATTTGTTGAGTTTAGAGAATAATCTTTGTCTCTGGATAGTAAATTTCTAATAGTATTGATTTAAGGGCCCTAAGATCCCAAATTAGGGTATCGTAGTGAATCCCACAACAATTTTGTTGCTGGTGGGCTAATTACAGGTAGGGTCACATTGCGGGCAAATTCTTACAGCCTTAGCCCTAATTGATTTATCAGGCCCTGGCTGACATCTGAAGTCACATTTGGCGCCTAGGATCTGTGTCTGAAGGCACAGAGGGCAATACCCACCTATTGACTGCTGATCTGTATCTCTTTCAGTTCCTGAAACTATATCTAAGTGCTCTCTAGGCATCTCTGAATTACTAGTGGAGCTTACAGGCTAAAATATCCCTTGAATAAAATATCCCTTGAATAAAAGGCAATATTGTTATCATAGCACAAAATACATCTAGCACCCTTTCCAAACAGCCAGCCACACAAACAGCTGCAGGGACCTGAACCACTTTTCCCCAGGAGGCGTAACCACATGTGGTGCGAACCTCTGGACAAATAGCCACTGAGATTTCTCTCAGCATTGCTATACTGTCTCCACTGGGGCTGTTGTAGCACCATCAGAAGCTCAGCAGGTTGGATCATGTTACTTCTAAGTGATTTGGTTAGTCTAAACCTCTTCCGGCAGCTGGTCTGGTCTGTCTTCTTTACAGCATGGCTTGTCTGAGAGTCTTTTCTGTAGTTGGGCTTTTGCGAGCCTCTTTGCAGCTTGCCATCTCTGAGAGCAATTCTGGCAGGGAGTGTCCCAAAGAAGTCCATTTCCGGGGCTTCCTGAAGCTATTTTGAGTGGTTCACCTTCCTCCTTAAGGAACTTCCCTTCAGGATAGAATGTTTTAGTAGCAGGGGAAAATATTATGCAACACAACACACACACACACACACACACACACACACACACACACACACACACACACACACAGAGAGAGGACTAGAAATCCACTCCTACAGGTCTTAAAGCAACCTGTGGCCATTTAATGAAGTTACTATAATCAGATAGTCTGACCCTCAGATCAAAGTTGATTTGGGTAAGTATGGCCAAATAGAAATTTTCCTTATTTTGGTGATTTGAAAGAAAATGCCCCTCAAAGAGAGTGGCGATATTAGGAGGTATGTCCTTATTAGAGAAAGTCTGTATTGTGGGGGCAGTCTTTAAGATCTCTCTCTTTTTTTCAAGCTTTACTTAGTGTAACAGTTGCTGCTGCCTGCAGGATGTGTCTCTCGTGGCTCCAGCGTTAATCTGCCTGCAGCCTCCATGTTTGCTACCATGATGATAACAGACTGAACCTCTGAAAGTATAAGTGAACCACATCAATTAAATGTTTTCATTTGTGGGAGTGGCTATGATCATGGTGTCTCTTCAAAGTAATAAAACCCCTAGCTAAGTCAGAAGTTGGTACCAGAGAATGGAGTATGGTTGTGGACAGGCCTGACCATCCTTTTGTTTGGAGTAGTATGGACTTTGGTATTTTAGGTTAAGAAAGCAGTGGATTGCTTTAAGCACTGGTTAATGGGGAATACTAGTAGGAGCACAGAAGGCAATGGTGCTGATAATGATTTGAAATATTGGGAGCTGGCTAAACATGTTTCAGAATTTTAATATGTAGCCTAGAAATCACTCTTGTGATAATTTTGGTGAAGGAAGTGGCTGCCCATTTTGTCACTGTCTGAAGAGTTTGCCCAAGGCTAAAATGAAGAGTTTTAACTACTTCTGTTGACAGAAGAAATCTCAAAATAGCCTCGTATAGGCTCTGCCATGCAGGTATCAGTGCTAACTCTAATGAAGATTTATAATGAAGAGCAGCAATCTGAGCAGGATAAATTACAAAATGTAAATTCTGAGTTGAAAAAAGCACTAAGGAGTGGAATGGAGCCAAATCTTATGTTCAAGGAGATAAACATATTGAGAAATGGGGTATAAGGATTGGTGATCTCAGGGCAAGATCCCACCCAGCTAAGTTTCAAACCTGTGGAAAAGAACTGAAGTATTGATGTTCAATAAGGACCAGGAGAAGCAATTAGGCCAAATCAATGTTTATCAGGGAAAAATAACTTACAACATAGACAGATGCACACCTACTGGTTCCTGGTCCCAAGGATGCCTCCGGATGCTCTCCTGTCCCCGTGCTGCAAAGCAAGAGAGCTCTCCGAGCCCCCTCCTCAGACTTAGTTCCCCCAGGTAACATCCGGCCCTGTCTCCACTCCCAATGGGAATGGTCTATGCCACAGGTGCAGACAAAGTGAGTATCTCACTACACCGAAGAAAAGTTTAGAGCTGGGTATGTTGATGCACACCTTTAACCCCAGCATGGGGAAGGTAGAGGCTGGTGGATCTTGGAGTTTGAGGCCAACCTAGTCTAAAGAGCAAGTTCATGGACAGCCAAGCTGAGGCAGGGAAGGAAATAAAAAGCAGGTGAAGATGTAATTAAACAAGAGGTCCATGTTCCAGCCCGAGCAAGCAGCAGAACTTGGCAGCTTCCGGCTTTAGAGTTAAGGATGGAAGAAATGGGTTATAGAGTTTACCTTTCTGCCTGAAGAAAGCTGCTGAGGCCAGGCATGTGTCATGGGTGTCTCTGGATGAAGTCCTCATAGATGGGCCATTGATGAGCTGTGAAGCTGAAGCCTAGATTGTCTTGGAGAACCCAAGACATTAGAGATGCCAGAATCATGGGACACTTGCCAAGGAGAGATCCTAACAGGAAGTGGAACCAGCTCAAGAGAAAGAGTGAGCTGCAGTAAACAAATCTGAGCAGAATTGGAGCCTTGAAAAGCATTTTGAGTTTGCCCAGCTGGTTTTCCGGCTTGCTATCATCCAGTGTTTGTTTGTTATGCCTCTCCCCCTGTTTTGGAATGGTAATGTATATCTGGTGCCATATGTTGGAATTTTGTGATCTGCTTTTTAATTTTCTTATTTACAGGTGATCACAGTTAGGAGATTGTCACGTGTTTCAGAAGAGACTTTGGGCTTTGAAATAAGTTTGAGACTGTGATGGACGACAGGGACCTTTGAAATTGGACTGAATAAATTTTTGCATCATGATATGGCTATAAGCCTTTGGGAGCCAGGGAGTGGAATGTGGTGGAGTGGCACTATTTGGAGGTGTGGTCTTGTTGAAGAATTACGTCACTGTTGGGGACTTTGAGGTGGGCTTTGAGACCTCTTTTCTTGAGCTTCACTCAGCATAGAAGTCAGTTGATTAACCATTGCCTGCAAGATGTAGCACTCCCAGCTCCAACACATCTGCCTGCATGCCGCCATGCTCACCACCATGATGATAATGGGCTGAACCTCTGAAGCTGTACGGGAGCCACCTCCATTGAATGTTTTTATATGCAAGAGTCTTCACCGCCATAAATACCCTAAGACATCTGTCAAGATAGAAAACCAATGACAATACAAATGGCAGAGGCTATGGCTGAGTTAGGGGGCATATGAATGACTTGAAAGACACAGGGCAGATGATACATATAAAATTTAGTCAAGTAATTTTCCTATGTGGTCTATGCAGACTATGAACAGATATTTGAGATTATTTTCCAGATAACCATGGGGTCTATAATTATATATAATTGTTGTGAATCATGTTCTGTCCTTGCTGGCGCATGCCCCTGACATAGAGCTGTTGAAACGGAAAACACTTTCTGTACTGAGCAGTAAGAACACCAGAAGCAGATCACCTTTACTCAAATAGGAGAAAGATATATTGTCACAAATATATTTCAGGAGCTAATCAATTTTCTTACTCTCTGATATAAAATGACTCAAAGGGATTTTGATTATTTTGATGTTCCACAAAGTATCACACTGGTCCACTGACTGAACTAATGACTTCTGAAGCCTGAATATGTTCCCCAAAGTTTATTTTCTACAAACTCCATTTTCATGGCAACAACTGTTAAGAGATGGTACATGATAAGGGCAATTAGGAGCAGGCAGTAATGATGTATACCTATAATCCTAGCACTCAGGAAGCTAAAGCACGAGGACACCGTGAGTTCAAGGCCAGCTTGATCTACATAATGACTCCCAAGCCACTGCAGGGCTACCTAGTAAGACTGTCTCCAAACAGCTCTAAAATAAGATTTATGAGAACAGATGAGGTCATGACTGCAGATGCTCACAAACTGGTGATCGTTACAATCACAGCAATGAAGTCATTGTAACGATAGTGAGCTACTTGTAAAAGTAATCAGAATTTGAGCCATGGTGGTGAATGCCAATAATCCTAGCATACAGGAAGCAGAAGCAAAAGGAGCATTGATCCAAAACCAGCCTGAGCCACACAGTGAGTTACGATTAGCCCAGGCTATATGATACCTTGACATAAGACAAAATATTAAAAGTTCTCTTTTCCTCCTCTCCTTCATCCTTCTCGTGCTTTCTTTACCTCCCCCATCTTGCCAGAGGCTGACTTTCAATCTGGGGATTCTCAGTCTTCAGAACTATAAAAAAATTAGTGTATTCATTATAAAACACACACTGTTATTTTACTTTAATAGCATAAGACAATTGTGGTAGCACAAAACCTAGGAACACGACTTGTTAGTTGCATAACTTTGAAGCTTGGATTGCTTCATTTGCATACTGTTGTAATATATGAAAATGAGAACACTGCTTATAACTGTGAGAACTGTGATAAAATTCAATTTAAAATGATTATTAATGAAATCACAGCTTAGACGGGAAGAAATAATTTCCTATTTCATAAGTCAATTTACCTCTGGAAAGAAACTTAATTTTGACAGCCAAGGATAGTACTCTTTGTATAACCCATGCCTCTCAGGTTAACTCAAAGACACTATTTTTCATTAATAAAATAAAATAAAATAAAATAACTTCCCCATAGGAAAAACTGATTGGAGGCAATCCCTCAACTGAGGAATTTGAGAACAAAGACTATATATCAGAAGTTCACCCCTTATTAATTTCACATACATCTCTGTTGAACCACAAACTTTCCTTTCTTAACTTTAAGATAAAGCATAGTACAACTTTAAAAGTCTTTACAATTTTTCTCTTTTTCTTTACCTTCCCTCTTAATCTGCTGGGATCCTAGATTTATAAACTCAGCCAACTTGTGCCACCTTCCTATTTTATTGTCTTTTCTGAGATCTTTTGCCCATACTTCTCCAGGCATGTAGTTATCCTTGATCTCTAGCATTAGGATTTGGCAAAATGAGTCAGTTCTGAACACTGTCAGCATATAAGGCCAACAGTCTTACAGATACACCCTTTGCAGACATACCACCTACCATCTGAGTCAGAATGCACCTCACTCTCATTCAGCTCCGTGGAGCTATGTGTTTCCATGACTTGAGAGTCATGGCATTTTAGCCACGGCTCCTGGTTCTTAACCTGCTGATGGCTGCCAATCTTTCTCCCTACAGGAAAGGAATAAGGAAAATCCTTTTAGAAGGGCCTCAAGACATGATAGCTATATAGGAAGAGTGAAGTGAAAATGAATGGGAAAGTTCTTCCCTCTCCTTTAAGTCACTGTTGAAAAGTATCTATTATTTGTATGCGGCTTATACTTTATTTTAAAATGACACACTGATTGTCTGAGCAATAGAATTTGGAGTTTCTGTTTTGTTTGCTAGCTTGTAAAATTGTTCGTTTTTTGTTTGTTTGTTTGTTTGGTTTGGTTTTGGTTTTGGTTTTTTAGTTTAAAAGATAATAAATTGGTTAAAGGTCTCCACTTTCAAACTCAAAACCTGTGCAGACGAGATCCTTCATGTGCCAGTGTGCAAAGTCCTTTTAAGAGCAGGCCCATGTGAAGTCTGGCAGCTTAAGCGTTAAGGTAAAGTATGCACCTTAGGAACAATGGGGCCAATCTGTGTTCCAGTCATGGTGGGTTTCAGCCATACAAACAATACTGCAGGTTCCTTGCTTCTGATTTATTCTACAATATTCTATGAAGCTTTTTTTCATTATTCCACCTGTGTGTGAAGTATGGTATCTTTAGTAGGTAAGAAGCAGAATGTGGCTAGGGAGTTTACCAAAAACAATTGATTCAGAACCATTCCTACCGATGATTTTTTATACTGGAGCAAAGATAGGAAAGAAACTGCTTTTATATTAACAAAATTAAAACTGCAACTTAAAGGTGTTAATTTGTTTACTCAAATGTATACATGTGATTAAAATGCAATATTGCTGTGATTATAATGCAATCAGCAGATTATTAAACTGCAATAAAATGCAAATAAGTCCTATGTGTTTGCAGAAGTCTCTTTATCTCACTGTTTTACCTGAGCCTATAAATAGGTTTTAGTAGATAAATGGTTTCATATCTCTCAGTTGTCGCACCTCATTTTTCCCTTTTAATTTGTTAAGTGAAAGAAAACTATCAACAATACATTACTATAGAATGTTTTCTCAATGTAATTTTAAAAGGTGTACAAATCTGGAGTTGTCTATGATACTGTATGAAGTTGATTAACTGAAAGGAAGAAAAAAGTTAAGTATCTTTTAAAGAATATTTTATGCATATGAATGTTTACTTGCACATTTTGAATGCCACATGCATGCCCAGTGGGAATGAAGGGTTGGAAATGCCATTACACATTGCTAGGAGGCTCCATGTGGGCCACTGGGTCTGCTCCCAAGGGCAGCCAGTGTTCTTAACTACTGAATTATCCACAGCCCACAGATTGCTTTCTAAAAGCTAATGGAGCAGGCTATAGTGGTGCTCATTGGTGCAGCCCTATAATCTTAGCACTTAGGAGGTAGAGGCAGTTTAAACACAGGAAGTTTGAAGCCAGCATAAGCTATAGGAAGCTTTAATAAAAATGGCGACCTTACCAAAAGCAATCTACAGATTCAAAGCAATCCCCATCAAAATCTCAGCTCAATTGTTCACAAACCTTGAAAGAACAATATTCAACTTTATTTGAAAAACAAAAACAGGATAGTCAAAACAACCCTGTTCAATAAAGGAACTTCCAGAGGCATCACCATGCCTGACTTCAAGCTCTACTATAGAACTATAGTAATGAAAACAGCTAGGTACTGGCACAAAAACAGGCAGGTAGACCAATGGGATCAAATTGAAAGCCCTGATACTAATTCACACACCTACAAACACCTGATTTTTGACAAAGAAGCTAAAATTATACAATGGGAAAGAAAAGAAAGCATCTTCAACAAATGGTGCTGTCATAACTGGATGCAGGCATATAGAAGACCACAGATAGCTCTATATCTACCACCATGAACAAAACTTAAGTCCAAATGGATTAAAGACCTCAACATAAATCCAGCCACACTGAACCTCTTAGAATTGAAAGTGGGAGGTACCCTTGAACGAATTGGTACAAGAGATGACTTCCTGAACATAACACCAGTAGCACAGACATTGATATGGTCAATTAATGAACGGGACCTTGCGAAACTGAGAAGCTTTTGTAAGGCAAAGGACACAGTCAACAAGACAAAATGGCAGCCCACAGAATGGGAAATGATCTTCACCAACCCCACAAATGACAAAGGGCTGATCTCCAAAATATACAAATAACTCAAGAAGCTATTCACCATAACACCAAATAATCCCATTAAAAAGTGGGGTACAGAACTAAATAGAGAATTCTCAATAGAGGAATCTAAAATGGCTGAAAGACACTTAAAAGAAATTGCTAAACATCCTTAGCCATCAGTGAAATGCAAATCAAAACCCCAGCTACTCTCTTTCTATTTTTTTTTAAACCAGTTGCTCATACACACCATTCAATTGTTAATAGCACAAAGCAGTGGTTTTTGTTGTTGTTGTTGTTGTTGTTGTTGTTGTTTGTTTGTTTGTTTTTCTGCTATGCTGAGTCAGGAAACCTCACTTAAAGGAGCCACACAAATTTCTGTCTTGTCTCTAGCAAACAGAGTCCAACTAAGAAAAAATGCTGCTACCAAGTAGCCTTGCCTGTTTCTGAAACCTTTTTTAAGTATTTTGTTAAGTTTTAAGTGGAAGTTCTCATGTTCATGTTGTGGGCGCCATTTTGTTACGAGTATGTTTCCCGCCAGCCTGGACCCAGAGTGGCGCCAGCCCCAAACAACACACAGAGACACTGTATTAGATATAATGCTATTGGCCAGTTACTAGCATTTCTTATTGGCTAGCTCTGTCTTAAATATTAACCCATTTCTAATAATCTAAGTATTTCCATGTGGTCTGTCTTAGTAGAGAGAGGATCCGGGCTTCTGTTCTCTCAAATCCTACATATTGAATCTCCTCCTACTTCTCCTCAAAACCTCCTTGTCTCCTAGTCCTGCCTATCTTGCTTTCCTATTGGCCAACAGTGCTTTACTCATTAACCAATAAGAGAAATATATTTACAGAATGATATCTCCCATCACTGAGATACCATCTCACACCTGTCAGAATGGCTAAAATCAAAACACCAATTACAGTTTATGCTGGAGAGGGGAAAGGGGTACACTCCTCCATTGCTGGTGGGAGTGCAAACTTGTAAAGACACTCTGGAAATCAGTATGGTAGTTTCTCAGGAAAAATGGGAATCAGTCTACCTCAAGATCCAGCAATTCCACTCTTAGACATATACCCAAAAGATGCACATTCAAGGACATCTGTTCAACTATGTTCAAAGCAGCATTATACATAATAGCCAGAACCTGGAAGCAACCTAGATGCCTCTAAACTGAAGAATGGATAAAGAAAATGTGGTACATTTATACAATGGAATACTACTTAGCAACAACAACAACAACAACAACAACAATAATATGAAATCTTGAAATTTGCAGGCAAATGGATGGAACTACAACAAAGCATCCTGAGTGAAGTAACCCAGTCACAGAAAGACAAACATGATATGTACTCACTCATATATGGATGTTAGACATGGAGCAAAGGATTACTAACCTACAATCCACACCTCCAGAGAAGCTAAGAAACAAGAAGGACCCTAAGAGAGATATACATGGTACTCCGCAGAAGAGGAAAAACAACAAGACCTACTGAACAAATTAGAAGCTCGGGGGAATGGGGAGGGAGGTAAGAGGCAGAGGAAGGGAGAAGAGGAGGGCAGAGGAGAACATGAGGGATCAGAAAGATGAGGAGTCAGGGGATGAATGGAGAAGAGAGAAAAAAAGAGATACCTTGATAGAGGGAGCCATTATAGGTATAAAGAGAAATCTGGCAGTAGGTAAATATCCAGAGATCCACAAGGATCTAAACAATAGTGGAGAAGCTACTTTAAATACCCTTCCCCTATAATGAGATTGATGACTACCTTAAATGCCACCCTAGAGCCTTCATCCAGTAGCTGATGGAAGTAGAAGCAGAGACCCACAGCTAATCACTGAGCCGACCTCCTGGAATCCAGTTGTAGAGAGGGAGGGGTGATGAACAAAGGGGTCAAGACCATGCTGGGGAAACCCACAGAAACAGCTGACCTGAGAAAGTGGGAGCTCATGGGCCCCAACCAGAGAGCTGGGGAACCAGCATAGGATCAACCCAGGACCCCTGAATATGGGTTACAGTTAGGAGGCCTGGGCAGTCTATGGGGCCTTTTGTGGTAGAACCAGTATTTATCCCTAGTGTACAAATGGGAGCCCATCCCCCCATGAAGGGATATTCTTTCAGCCTAGATGCATGGGGGTGGGGTTAAGCCCTGCCCCAAATAATGTGACAGACTTTGATGATCCCCCATGGAAGGCCTCACTCTCTCTAGGGAATGATGGGGAGTGGCATGGAAGAGGGGAAATGGGAGGATGAGAGGGCACTGGGATTGATATGTAAAATAGGATTGTTTCTAGTTTAAATTAAAAAAAAAACCTCATTAAAAAAATTAAAAAAAAATAAAAAGTATAAAATATCCTTGAGGTTAAACTGGAAAAAAACAAAACAGTATATAAATGTGCTTTCCTCCTTAACACTGACTACCATCACTTAAAAAATAAAGATGTTTGGATGTTGAAAGAAAATAACCCCCAAAGGGAGTGGCAATATTAGAAGGTGTGGCTTTGTTGAAGTACGTGTGGTCTTATTGGGAGAAGTGTATTACCATGGAGGAAGGCTTTGAGGGTTCATACATGCTCAAGCCATGCCCAGTGAGACACTCAGTCCACTTCCTGCTGCCTAAAAATGTAGAACTCTCAGCTACTTCTCTAGCATCATGTCTGCCTGAACACCTCCATGTCAGTCACCGCGATAATGAACTGAACCTCTGAAATTATAAGCTGCCACCTTTGTTAAAGTCGCTGTGGTCATGGCATCTCTTCAGAGCAATAGAAACCCTACAACAGAAGTCGCTACCGTGGACTGGGGATTTTTGGGATAGGCCTGCCCATGGTTTTTTTTTTTTTTTTTTTTTTTTTGGAGGAACTTGGACTTTGGTGCTTTGAGTTAGGAAGCCAGTGGACTGCCTTAAGCACTGCGTAATGGGCCATTCTAGTAATAGCGTGGAATACAGTGGTGCTTGCTGTAAATGATTTGAACTGTGGGAATAGAGAGGTTTCAGAGGGGAGGGGTGTAAGTATATGGCCTAGAGATCGGCCTTCTGATATTTTGATGAAAAAAGTAGCTGCTTTTTGCCCATCTGAGGCTAAAGTAAAGAGTTTTTAATTAATTCCGTTGGCAGAAGACATCTCAAAACAGCCTAGACTAGACTCTGTCATGTGGATATTAGTGTTAGCTCTGGTGAAGATTTATAATGAAAAGGAGCAAGCTGGGCAAATAAAAATACAAAATGTACTGACTAAGAAACTGGGCCCCAGGAAGTGGAATAGAACTAAATCCTGTGTTCAAGGAGATAACACAGATTAAGAAATTGAATAAATTGAGTGGTAACCTCAGGGCAAGGTCCCACCCAATTAAATTTCCAACTTGTGCAGTGGTGCACACCTTTTATCACAGCACTCCAGAGGCAGAGGCTGATGGATCTCTGAGTGTGAGGCCAGCCCAGTTTACAGAGCAGCCAAACTTAGGCAGTGAAAAGTAGAAAGTTGGTGAAGATGTAATGAAATGAGCAGGCCACATTCCAGCCCCAGAAAAATAGCAAAGCTCGGCAGCTTCAGCCATGTGGTTCTGAAGTTAAATTATATATATATATGCTATGGAATTTTCCCCCAAGACTAATGAAAGTCGTCAAGGCCAGGCATGTGTGAGGGATATATATAGGTCTCCCTGAATGGAGACATAGAGAGGAAGTTTCATGAGGCTATGAAGTTGAAACCTAGATTGCCTTGACAACGTCGAGATGTTAGAGATGCCAGAGCCATGGGATGCATGGCTCAGAGTTAGCATTATCTCTCCTAGTCATTTGGAAGCTCAGAGATGCCTTAAAACTGACCTTCCTTCCTTCCTTCCTTCCTTCCTTCCTTCCTTCCTTCCTTCCTTCCTTTCTTTTTTAAGGAAATCATGACTGCCTTTGTGCATCTTTACCTTCAAATTAAATTGTTCCAAGTTAAAAGCTGGTGTTGTGGTACCAATGTCTGTGTTGCCAGCACTAAAGAGGCTGAGGCGGGAACATCACGGGTCAGGACTGTGTGGGCCACACTACAGGACTGACTGCAAAGAAGACGCAGTGAAGGCAAATGAAAGGGGTTTTCTGTGCAAAGTTACCTTGGCCATCGGGATCAAAAAATGCACAAAAATCACACCACACAACAAATATCAAGCGAGAGGCTTTATAGGGATGTCTTAGTCAGCGTTTCTATTGTTATGAAGAGATACCATGATCAGGACAACTCTCATAAAAAAAACAATTAATTATGATGGCTTACAGTTTCTGAGGTTTAGTCTATTATCATCATGGTGGGACATGGCAGCATGTAGACAAACATGGTGCTGGCTTTATCTTGATCAAAAGGCCACAGGAAGTAGGCTGTGACACTGGGAGTAGCTTGAACATAGGAGAGCTCAAAACCCATTTCCATAGTGACATACTTCCTCCCACAAGGCTACACTTACTCCCAATCCCTTTGGGAGCCCCCCCCCCTTTTTTTTCCTTTTCAAGCCATCACAAGAGGGTATGGAGCATACACATAGCAAAAATATAGCACAATGGTAACATGTCACATTGACCTTTAGTAATGATGGGGTTGTTGGCAATGTGCCATTGTAGGCAGGGTGGGTGTGGGAGAGTGAAAGGTAAGGAAATAAGAAGGGATGACTGGTGAGGTAGGAGTATAGGTGTTCTGCTCATTAGACTGCTTCCTGTTGTTTTTGGGACCCCCCCCAAAAAAAGCTGGAAGGTTGGCCACAGAAGGGAAGAGTTGAGTGGCCAATAGTTAGGCAGAACTCAGAGGCATGAGTCTAGGCGTGTGGATCTCTGCAAGATGCAGATGCACAGTACTGAGGCGAGAAAAGAGCCATGTGGCAAAATGTCCATTCATGAAATAGGTTAATTTAAGTGATGAGCTAAATGGAAAGAAACCTAAACTAAGACCACAGTTTCATAATTAATAATAAGTCTTCATGTCTTATTTGGGGGCTAGTGGTCTAAAGAAATTCTGACAAAAAAAAATCCAGTGACAACAGGTTCTTTCATTCTACGTCCAGGCTCTGTGGGACCATGTGGGGCTGGGAAATATGTTTGGTCAGTGTGTGAAGCTGTACCATCTGGGACTAGCCACTTGGGCGCTATCTAGGATGTAGATTCCAAGGCAACATCAGCTGGGGCAGCTGAGTTGCTGGGGAAGTCTGTAGGCGATTTGAAATCTGCTGGGACAGAGAGACTAGGGACAGAAGGTAATGTTAAGGAGTTTAGGGGAAGTTTTTTATATTGGCTATACGTTTGAAATGTCAAGGCCCACTGTTTTAGTAGTTCAGGGAGGGGGAAGGGGAGCTAGCATGGGCAGCAGTAGACCCAGACCTCAGCTCTGCACCTCAGATCTACTCCCTCAAGAAAGAGGCCCACCAGCCCCAGGAAGACTGCTGGTGGAGAGCAGCTCCTGAGCAAGGGCAGGTGATTCAAGATCAGCCGGCCCTTCTAGAGCACAGTCAGAGGAAACACGGAAAGCAGTTTGGCTCAGAGCTGTAGCTGAGGACGGGAAACAGTGACTTCCCTCTGCTTGTTAGCATCCTCAGCATGCCTGGTCTTGACATAAGTGAGCATAGAGTGCTTGCATGCACACACTCACCCTTACAGGGAAGATGGATGTAACGGAGACGACGCCGACAATTACTCACTCATGTGCAAAGAGCAGTTTCTCTCGACTGCCCGCGTTTCTGGGTAGAGGCCTTATAATTTCATGAGGTCCCACTTGTCACCTGCTCGCCCTATTTGCTGAGCAACCTATACTTTTTCTTCCATCAGTTCTAAGGTTGCATATCTTACATTAAAATCCTTGATTCATTTGGAGTTCTTTTTTTATGCAGAGAAGGAACTGAGGATCTAATTTCATCTTTCTCACTTGTGAATAAATACACTTTGATTTTATTCTAGGTTATTTTCAAGACAGGGTTTCTTTGAGTAGCCCTGGATTTCCTGACTCACTTTGTAATCCAGGATGACCTTGGACCTAGAAATCTGCCCCTGCCTTCCAAGTGCTGGGGTTAAAGATGGGCATCACCACTGCCTCGCTAAAAATAAATTATTTTTTAAAAGAGGTCCTCTACTGACATATTACTACTAAGTAGTAAAAACACCTTTAAATGTGGGGGGGGCTCTCCTAAGACATGTGACTATGACAATAGCATTCATTGACCCCCATTCCTGGCCCAAGGTGGGCCAGTTCACAGTTAGCCAACACTTTTGTTGAGATAAAGACAAACAAACAAACAATAAACGGCAGGGAATCTGTTTAATGGCAAGGTCTGCATACGCAAGGCTGATAGCATGCTGTCACCCACAGATTACAGGTACTGTTATGTGGCACACGTGGGATATCTTTTGTAAATTCCTATTTAGTCTTTTTAAACTGTCATTTTATCCTTTTGAAACAGGGTTTCATTAAAATCACCATGTAGGATAACTTTGAAGTGTTCATCCTCCTGTCTCCACCTACCTAATGATAAAATTATTTTTGTTGCTACTTCATTACTGTAAGTTTGCTACAGTTACGAATTGCAATTGTAAATACCCAATATCCAGAATATCTGCTATGCAACCCCCTGAAAGAAGGTCATCGGATACCCCCCCCCCCCGCCCCTGACCGGGCTTCTCAACCCAGATATTAAAAACTGCTGTCCCAAGAGCTGGAGTTACAGTTGTATACCACCACACCTGAATTGTCAAGAGTTGTATATGCCAGACCAGGCATTTGCCGCAGTACAGCAGGTAAGGGTGCTGGCCCTTCTATGAATGAGGGCAGCCAGAACCTTGGCCCCCAGAGCATCGTGAGATTAGCAGACACTAGCTACTGTGTCTGGCCACCAATTGCTTTGCTTCTTTGCTTTGCTTCTTCTGCAGTATGGTTTTTAAGACGGGTCTCACTAAGTAGCTAAGAAGGATATTCTACATATCCCAGGCTAGATTTAAACTTCCTACCTTCACCCCCCTGATCACTAATTAACTTCTTAACTTAGGCTCTGTCAGAACAAGATGTTGAACATGGAGTAAATCAATAGATTTGGGAAGTGATTCCAGGAAATGCCACCACAGAGTCATAGGGAGGTGAGATATGGAGAGAAAAAGCCCAAAAGGGCTGTGATATCAAGGTTATTTCTAGGGCCCCTAAGGACATGGAGCAGGGTGTAAGCATTGTGCCACAGGATTCTAAGGTCCTTTACTCAACTGTCTGAGAGCTCTAAGGTTACTGACTGGGTTTGTGTGGTTTGAGGAAGTTGGGTATAAGATGCACACCTTTGCAAGCATTCAAAACCACAAATGTGGTTTCAGCTGTTAGTGCTACCTCTTCCACTTCTGGTTTGGAAAATAAAAAAATGGAAGAATCCTAAATGATGTGTTTTGCCTTTCATTATTCACGCAGTAATCCTGAGTCAGAGTCACAAATGTAACGTGGGAAGAAATGAAGCTAAAGGCAGGTATCAGCAGAATCTTCATTTAATTAAAATTAAATTAAAAGGTAATTAAAAGGTAAGACAAATAAATAAGCTAGGCTTGCTAGCATACGCTGCAACCCCAGTTATTAGAAAGATGAGGGAGGAGAATTGTGGATTCCAGGATGCCCTGGACAACACGGTAAGACACTGTTTCAAAATAAGTAAAAGAAAGGAAGTAAAGAAGGCATGAGCAATAGGCATGGTTTTCAACGGGCAACTAAGAGCTGGGGTGCAGAACAGGCAGGAGCACTTGTTTGGTATGCTCAAGGCTCTAAATTCTAAACTACAGCACCGTGGAAGAAACAAACAGGGTGTGTAATAGGCAAGACCACTAAATCTATAGCACATGGAAGAAACAGGGTATATAGGGGCAAGACCACTAACCACCATTAACTAAGCTAGCAGCCGTGCGGATGGGACTGAAAGGCTATGAGACTCTGAAACCCTGGATACAAACTTGTACTACTTCAGTAAAAATGATTGTAACAAGTAATGTGAACACCACCTCATAGCTCAATACTGGAAGTAGTAAAATTAATTCAGTACATGCTGTAAAGTGCACCTTTATCACCCATGACTCTCTCTAACATCTATTGTGTGTTCTAACTGATATAAAACAGAACATTCCTCGGTCCTTAAAAATGATCAAAATTAGTCAATAGTGATTCCCAGCTGTGTAGTGTGTTAAAAATTTGTTCTGTGGTTAAGAGCACTTGCTGCTCTTGCAAAACACAGCGGGTCAATTCTCCTCACCCATCTAGCAGCTCACAATCATCTATAGCTCCAGTTCCAGGACATCTGATGAGCTCTTCTGCCTCTACAGGCACCAGGCATACGTGTGGTACACATATATACATATATGCAAGGAAACACTTAGACACATTTGAAAAGAAGTTGCCTCCTTTGAATCTGCTTGAATAACTTCCTATAAACATGGCCACTTTGGAACCCATGGAGGTAGCTTAGTAAAGTATTTATATTGAAAGTACAAGGACTTGAGTTTGATCACTAGAACGCATATTTTAAACTCAGATGAGCTGATAATAATAAAATCCAGGTGTGGAATCCACTGCTCATGATCCCAGCGTTTATGAGGCAGAGACAGACAGATCCCCAGACTCACAGACCAGCTAGCCTAGCCCACTTGGTGAGTTCTAGGCTAGTGAGAGACCTTGCTTCAAAAAAGGTGAATGACCCCGGAGGAGTGACACCTGAGTTGTCTTTGGGTCTCCACTGGTAGGCACATACATGTGTGTCTGAAAACGCACACAAAAGTAAATAAAAGATGTAAAACTTATTAAATAAAAGCATTAAGCAACCACCACTGTGTAAAATTAAATTTAAACCTAACTTTTAGAGGTAGCATACAGAAAGAACTAAAAAGAACATTAACCATAAACTGAACACAGACACAGTAAAAAACCATCCAGCAGGAGGATCAGGAGTACAAGGCCACCCTGGCTGTGCTGCCACCCTATCTCCAGAGACTACTGTCCCTGAATTTGCAGTGTGAGCCACAAGGTGGCAGAAGGTCTCTTGTATCACATAACAGCATTAAAGGCTATGAGGACATGAAAGCTCCAAGGTATGGCTGTTACAGATATGAGTGGGAATACAACCAGAGCGGCTGAAAAGGGGGGGGGGTGAGAGAGGGGGCCAGGGGGAGAGTCCAAGAGCCAGGAGCTGAGGAACAGAAGAACCAAGAATGAGTCAAGAGAATAAGGACAGGAGCCAAGAGAGAAAGAACCTCGCGAGAGCATGGCCCAAATGGCAGGTGTTCATAGGAATCAGAAGCTGGGGGAAGGAAAGAGAAACCTCTGGGCTGGAGGGGTTAAGGGATAGCGGTTGGGGGTGAGAGGAGCAGTGAGGAGCCATCTGTGAGCCAAGAGGCCAGCATCTGCTTTAGTATGCTAATACGAAATCTCTGTTGGCCAATTGTCCTGGCTTTCTTTTGGGGACCTGACAGCCACCATTTCCAAATCCTTAGGAAGGCTCAACGAGCATCTGCAGTCTAGATAAAGATAGAATCAAAGATTTCTTAAAAAGGAAAACAGGAATTTGAGGTCACCTTCTGGCTATTTACACATTCCAGGCTAGACAGAGCCCCATGAGCCACTGTCTCAAAAAGCAAAGAAAAAAAGTGCTCATTACAGTGGAGTGGTAACGGAGAGGGTAAATTTGGTCTTCCCAGTACTGCTAAACAATACACGACTGTATTCTGTTTGTGCACCTTCTGTCCTGGGGCCAAACCCATCAACTCTCCATTCAGTGTGCTATATCTCAGATCCTACTGGGGAAATTTTGTTGTTATTCTGGCTGTGAAATCCAAGGCTTTACACACATTAAGCAAATTCTTCACCAGAACTGTACTGCCAACCCCAAAGCTTTATTTGTATTGTTTTAACTTTTCAATGTTTCCTTTTGCAATGCATGCTACAGATTGGACCAGGACCTCATGCACACTAAGCAAGCACTTTCCACATGATGGACAAAGCCAGAACACTTTTTGTCAGCTGTGTTTGGCATATGTACATGTTCAAGAGTATCCATATGGGTTAAGGTTTAAATGATGGGCTGGGGAAATGACTCAGAGTTTGCAAGCACTGGCTGCTCTTACAGAAGACCCCAGTTCAGTTCCTAGCACCCACGCCATAAGCATCCTTTAATCCACTTCCAAAGGATTCAACTCCCTCTTCTAGTTCCTTAGGCACCAGAAACACCATAGTGTGCGCACGCGCGCACGCACACACACACACACACATACACACACACACACACACACACACACACACACACACACACGAAAGCAAAACACACACACACATAATATAAAAATAAATAACTATTTATAAAAATTAAATTTAAATTGGGCAGTGGTGGGACAGCCTTCCATCCCAGCACTTTTGAGGCAGAGGCAGATTGATATCTGAGTTGGAGGCCAGCCTGGTCTATGAATGAGTTCAAGGACAGTGGGAACTACATAAGGAAACCCTATCTCAAGCAAAAAAAAGAAAAAAAAATTAAAAATGCTAAGTTGTTTTTCTGATAATTGTCAACACTGTAGGAAGGCGTTGGAATGATATGTGGCACAAGCATGTAACTAAGATATTTTAGCAACACGAAACAAATGGCTTCACATGTTTTTATGCCAGAGCATACAAGAACCAATTACTACAATTTCCAGGCTAATCTGCTATCCAGGTTTCAGCTTTCTCACCTGCAAAATGGGTGTGTTACCTATCTCCTCAGACTGTTGTATGAATGAGATTATGCCTGTAAATTGCTTATGTTGCACTCACCAGCACTCAGCCAGCTTTAGCCAATATTCTAGACTTGCAGCTACCCAATGGACTCTGTGCTTAGTTCCCCAGGACTACCTTAAGCACCGCCTTACCTGAGAACTGGTGAACAGCAGTGCCGTGGGATATTTGTACATGGTGTAAAGATGTTTTGCTGTGGTTGTTGTAATAAAAAGCCGAGTGGGCTCTAGCTAGGCAGGAGTATAGGTGGATTTGCAGGGAGAGTATGGAAGAGTGAGAGGAATCTAGACACACAGGGGACACCAGGAGAGGAAACAGGAGGTGTGAGATAGGAGAGGGGCAACACCATATGCTAGAATGTATATTAATGTGAATGGGTTAGTTATCAGAGCTAGTTAAGAACAAGTCTGAGCTACAGGCTGAACTTTCATAATTAGTAATAAGTCTCCCTGTCACTATTTGTGAGCTGGCAGCCGAAGAAAAGCTACATATGGTCCCCACAGGACCTGAGAAAGCTCTGAACAAAGTTTCAGACATGGCTTCCTGCTCCTGCAGTCTCCCAGGTGGGCCATGGTGTACAGAAAAATGGCTGTTGACTCCAGGCTTGAGACAGCCAGCACCCATAGGCAGAACCTTGCAGTGTGTTGAATGCTTGGCTCACGCAGTCAGAGAAGGTTGCAGGCATGCAATAAAGCAGTCCAGACCAAGAAAACCTTAAAATAGATACAGTACAAAATGAGTATCGACTATATAGAAAAAATTGTTTAAAAATATTAAAGTCTTCTTTTGTTTGGTTGGGTTTTTTTTTTTTTTTGTTTGATTGATTGATTTTTTGAGATAGGGTTTCTCTGTGTAACTTTGGAGAGCCTGTCCTGGAACTTTCTCTGTAGAGCAGGCTGGCCTCTAACTCATAGAGATCCACCTGCCTCTGCCTCCCAAGTGCTGGGATTAAAGTGCACCACCACTGCCTGGCTAAAAATATTCAAGTCTTTAAAGAAAAAATAAAGTACTATAAAAAGAATAAGCCACATGAAGATGCCTGTATCCTGTACTGTTCTTTGTTGACTTTGAATTTTTTAAATAATAATGTACAAAAACCAATGGCTGCTAAGAGGCATTAGATCAAGGAAAGTGCTAAATCAAGCCAACCTATTTATTTTCAGAATATCTTAACTTCGAAATGGAAGTCAGAAAGTGTGTTGCATTCAGAGAGAAGCCATGCCTTTGTTTCCACAGGAAACAAAAGGTTAAGGTTCTCTTGTAAATTAATAAAGATCAGATTTGATTGGGACAGATCTCCTGAAGACCTTGACTGCAGACATGAAGGAAAAAGCCAAGATACAAGATAGGTGATGCATAAGCTGGTCCTTCCACATGGGAACAGCTCTGAGACTGCATGGATCATGTAAATCTTGTTGGCTACAGAATTCACATGACTTATTATTACATGCCATCCTTTCATACAGCATGAATAGAGGTTTGGTTATACAGTTCAAATGGGCTTATAAACTTGACAGATGCCTTTTACCTGCTCAAACATAGAACAACAGACTTGTGCACACCCCACATTCCATACTTGTGTTAATAAAGATATATATATATATATATATATATATATATATATGTTACCTTTAAAAGTTTGTATGGTTTTAAAAAGAAAAAACAAGACCAAACACTAATAAAGACAAGCAGCCCAGGTGATCCAGCCTCTCAGCATCCTCTGTTCCGGTTTCCTCAAAAGTCTACGTTCAGAGCAATTTCAAAGCTGCTAGCTGAGATGGTCCAGCCTCAAAGAGCATCCAGCCAAGACTTCAGACAAGCTCTGCACTTTCCCATCACACAGAGACTAATTGTGTCACACAATGGCACAGTTAGCTTTCCCAGGACTCGATCATCATCCCAGTTTTTTCAGGGTCCCCTAAAAATGTCATCACCCCCAAACCACAGGAAGCAGTCTAGAAAACTCAACTCTCACATCCCCAAGAGGTGTGGTCAGTGGTTTTTGATCATCCAATGGATTATGGATATTTATCATTGTTTGGGGGGTGGGGGGTTACAGGTTGTTATTGGTCATGGTCAGGCAAAACGCTGAGTAAAGGAGACCAGATTAACCTTGGGTCAGGAGGCTGTGTTAGCAACTAGTTGACAGAAAGTAATCATAGAGCCTTAGAGAGCATTCAGGAGAGAGAGAGACAGAGACACAGGAAGTAGTTTGCAGTTGTGCAGGGTTTTCTGGTATGACAAGCAGAAGCGTGGATGTTAGCAAGGAGAAAGGGTTTGGTAATTGCTACTCAGCCTCTCTGAGCCTTCAGGTTTTCACCACAGCCTTTGAATCTCAGGTCTTACTCATAATCATAATGATAAAGATTTAGTTAAAGCTAACTTTTGTGATAGTACAGGGCCAGTGCATGAGGGAGTAAAAATCTCACCAAGCTGTGGCCTGAGTGGCCAGGTTGCAGCTACAGAAGCAGGTTTGTAACTGTGGAGTTTCAATTGCCGGCTGAGATAACATTAGATTAAGGCATAGCCACTGTGCCAACGTTAAAACAACACAACAGTTCTGAAGGCAGGAAGTCCTCGGTCAGGACTCTGGTTCTGACTCTGGTCCCACTCTTGGGGATCTGCACCCAAAGGGCAGTGTCTCTCCAGCAAGTCTCTTGAGACCTGCTGACCAGAGTGGGGATTAAAATTAGAATTATGAATTTTCAGATTAAGGCAGGGATGATGAACTACTATTGACTCTATAGTTTATTTAGTAATAGACATGGACTTTGAACCCAGGACCACAGTCTATTTTGAATCAACCCTTAAAGGCTGAGAAGCAGATAAGGACCACAATGTTTGATTATCTTGACACTGGTCTTGATTGAGAAAATCATTTGTGACTTATCTTCCCATCCAAATATTACCCCTAGGCCAGCAATATGGCTCAGCCAGAGAATGGTTCAGTGGGTATCTGGTGGGTCCCTGCACCCAAGTTCTATCCTTAGAACCCACATGGCAGGAGAGAACTGACCTCTGCAGGTTGTTCTTGGACCTCCTTGTGTATCTACATTCAAACATTAAAATATAAATTAAACTTGAAAACTATACTCCTCTGTCCTGTCCTGTCCTGTTTCCATGCTCATCCCCGTGTCCCTCTTCTGTATTCTCCACGGGTGTTCTAAATTCTAAATTGAGCATCCAGTTTCAATCTTGTACTATGTCCACCCTCAAACCAGGTGTGGTGGCACATGCCTTTAACCTAGCATTTGAGAGGCAGGGGCAAGAGGCCTGCTACAAATTTAAGGCCATCCTGATCTATATAGAAAGTAACAGGTAAAACAGGGCTATATAGTCTCAAAATCATAAAAGCATGGGAGAGGGAGAACAAATCCATGTGTAAACTTGCACATAATTTCAAGAAGTTGCCACATTCCTAAAGTTCTTGAACGGGATAAAGGTTCCAACACTGTTTCCTCTGAACCTGGTATCTCCACACTTCTAAGGCACCTTGAACAATGGTGAGGAAACACAAGCAAAGCAGTAAGGAAGCAAGGGCTCAGTTCAAAGGCAAAACACAGGCCAGACAAATGCAAGACATCTGGTTTCTGGAGCTGGAGGGCCCAAATTTCTCTTAACGGGTCCAGAAAGCTGTTACTAAGGGAGGTAGTATGAGTAATTCTCTGTCTTGATTGATGGGGTTTGGGTTATACATAAGCTATCATTCACTACACACATACTTTCCCATGATGAACCTAATTTTAGTCACAAGCACACTTAATTATACATAGGCACAAGGTAATAAATAAAGGGTTTCCCCTAAATGCTCACTTAGAGGACTGTTTGCTTGCCTTTGCAAACTAGACTCAGCCCCTGGCTCTAATCCCCAGCTATGCCTCAAAAGGTGATTGAATGGTAACAAGGAGTTACTAAAGAGTTGCAAAGAGGAGAAACTTAGTATGTTCTTTGCAGTGAAGTGTGCTGCTCCATGCAAGTAGGATTCCAGACTGCAAAGTGCATTAAGAAAAGAGAAGTAGCCAGGTGGTGGCTTTAATCCCAGTACTTGGAAAGCCAGGCTGATCTACAGAGTGAGTTGTAGGAGAGCTGAGAAATCCTGTCTTGAAAAATCATGCACGCACGCATGCACGCAAGAAGAAGAAGAAGAAGGAGAAGGAGAAGGAGATGGAGATGGAGAAGGAGAAGGAGAAGGAGAAGGAGAAGGAGGAGGAGAAGGAGGAGGAGAATAAGAGAAGGAAGGAAGGAAGGAAGGAAGGAAGGAAGGAAGGAAGGAAGGAAGGAAAAAAAGGGAAGTATATGCCTCAGGCTAATTAGGGAAATGCTCAGCTCCCCCTAAGCTCTCTTACCTCCTAAGTCCTCATTTCCTAAATACCTTATTTTTTTAAAATCATTTTCAAAATTTGTTTGGTACTTCAATATGAAATGCAATAGTGCCAAGCAGTGGTGACACACACCTGTAATCCCAGCACTTTGGAGGCAGCAGCAGGCAAATCTCTGAGTTCAAGGCCAGTGTAACGTGCAGTGAGAGTTCCAGAACAGCCAGGGCTATACAGAGAAATCCTGTCTTCAGAAACCAAGAAAAGAAACAAGCTCACAACTATTAACAAACAAACTCTTTAGACAAATTAATATTTGTCTTTAAATATTAAATCTCTAAATCTTGATTTTCAGAGATCCATGCATGTAGAAGAAATGTAAAAATGTGAGCAATTTACTTTCTTACAGAAATTACAAATTACTACTTAATTTTTAATATGTCATCTGAAATATAATCTTGAGCACTAGATAATTTTACATAGTTTTTGAGTTGAACTATAAAACCATTTCTCAATTTCAGAGTACAATAGATGCAATTCCTAATTTGTAGGAAGCACAGCTTAAAATAAACATTGGAGAAACCAGGATTGTGAGTCACGTGAGCCTGTTTTCTTCAACAAAAGGAAATGAATGAAGCTGAGTCACCCGGATGCCCAAGTGAAAAGGGGTCAATCAACAGGTGATTCTAATTCCTGAGCATTGTTCAGGCTCTAATCCTAAAGTGAACAGAACACATCCCCATGAAAGATACTTTGTATCTTCCATCAATAAAATCTACCCTTACATTTATACCAGATGTTTCTTCTAGGCCCTAACCCTGAGCTCTGTTTATCAGCCAGTAGACGTCACTCTTTATATAAAGGTCACAGGTCACAAGTTCTACTATGTTTGAATGTGTGAAAAAAGCAAACCTCAACGTCAGTCTCTGGAAGGCTGCAACCCAGTGCCCATAAAATAGTACTGTCTCAAATGTCAAGCTTCTTTCTTTGACTCCCTGCCCATAAGAAGGCCACGAGTCATGTTGGAGGAGGGGTGTCCCCACACCAATTTAGGTTATTGTCTAGTTTTGAAATAAATTGTTGACTATATTTGACATTATTCTCTTTGAAAGAGTAACAGTATGACAACAATTTTTGCCAAAGCTTTTTTTTTTTTTTTTTTTTTTTCCATTTATGTGTCTGAGGCAACAGAAAAAGATAGGGAAACCTATTGGGGAGCAAAAATAGAGTAAAGGAGCCTCTCCCTTTGGGGTCTTTCTGGAAACCTGACTAGAGGCAGTGAGGGAATGAAGAAAGGACACATACGAAAACCGTTTTGTGTGACTTAGAATAATGTAATGCTTACAAGGTAAGTAAGGAGCCACCCTTGAGGCAGCTCTGTCCTGAACTAACCCAAAGTGGCTCCAATATGATAATAAATCAGCCATTAGCTGTGTGCACAGATAGAGCAAAGTTAGCAAAGCTAACGTCCACCACAACAATTAAAAACAAACCAACAAACAAAACTCTTGAACTCTGGAGCTGGCCCAAGATCACACTGCTTGCTGTCCCAAGACACAGTACCCCAAGCCTTTTTGAGGATCCTCAACAGCAAAGGGACTCTGAGACTGGCCACCGTGTGACTCAGGCTCCTGTGACCTGTATGCTACTAAGTGCACACAAGCCAGCCTCTGGCCCACATTCTCAAGGACCTTCTGGAACTCCCAACAGTGCCTTCTTCCTGACCTGCCGCAGATGACAGAGCTACACACACACACACACACACACACACACACACACACACACACACACACACACACACACACACACACACACCATCCCCTCAGCAGATGCAGGTCTAGCTCCATTCACAAGAACCCTCACAGAGAGGATTCCCCAGCAGAAGCCTTCAGCATTTCCTGCCAGGCCATCTCTCCACCTCCAGCCTCCCTCCCACCCCTGATTGGGTGCTCTGCCAGGGGTGTCTCAAGCTACACAACGCTCTCTCAAAGCTTGGATACCAGCTACTTCTAAAGTTACAATGCCCTCTGGCCGTAATGCCATGGAGAGTGTTGCCCAATGATAGGATGTTCATGGTGGTATACAGAGAGCTATGGACAGCATTCCCACAAAGGTTCTGTGAAGCTTGCAAATAAAGACAGGGTTCATGGTCAAGTTAAGTGGTACACACTTTATTCCCAGCATTTGGTAGGCCGAGGCAAACACATCTCTGTCAGTTAAAGGCCAATCTGCTGTACAAAGCAACTTCCAAGGTAGTCAGGGCTGCAAAGTGAGGCTTTTTTCCCAAATGAAGAAAAACAGCCTTGCAGTGCTGGTGCACGCCCTTAAGCCCAACACTCTGGAGGCAGAGGCAGGTGGATCTCTGGTCAACAAAGTTCCAGGACAACCAGGACATACAGAGAAACCCTGTCTTGAAAGAAATAAAAGAAAGAAAGACAGGGTTCAGGAAATAAGGACCAAGTGTACCACATATCAACATAAAATACAGTCTCACTTTAGGCGGTTTGTGCTTGAGTCAAATAGGAATTGCCCTGGTTCATGAAATATGTGCTCTACTGTGGAAATGCACAAAATCATAGATAAAGGTGCTTACTGAATGAAATGAGGACATGAACTCTCCAAGATATGGTTGAGGTTAAGGATCGTATTATAGACATTAGGGCAGCCAGAGGCATGTCGAATAATTCAGACTGAACTGGGCCATGGAGGTAGGGGAGGAAGAGAGAGGGAGAGAGGAGAGAAGGGACCAGAACAGCAGCGGAGAACCAAGAGAGCCAAGAGGTCAAAGGGAACCAAGAGTGCATGGCCAAAATGGCTGCTTTAGATGGGAATCAGAGCTGAGGGAAGGGAAGCAAAATCCTTGGGCTGGAGACGGGAGGGGAAGGGTGGGGAGAGCTGAAAGGAGCTGCAGTACTGAGTGAGCCCTGTGGGCCAACCCATGCTTTGGTATGCTAATAGGAACCACAGGAAGCCATTTGTCCTCTGTTTGTTAGGGACCTGACACCACAGGTGTTGGTGGGTACTGCTAGGCAAACCACAACAAAGCAGTCAAACCTTTAGGTGCCAACCGCTAGCCAATGACTATCTTACTTCTTAGAATGGTAGAATGATGTGCCAAGAATCCATTTTAAACTTTCTGACAGTCACAAAGATGCTAGTCAGACAAAGGGGTGGGCTAAGCATAGACTGAGATGAATGGGTCTGCTCTGTAATTTATCGCTAGACTTGAATCACACGGTTCCATCAGTTGGCCTTGTAGAATCTTTGACACAGTTGTAGCTTTTGTTTAGGGGAAACTTTCATTGAAATCAATCGTTGCTGTAAGTAGCCTAAAGAGAGAGGATCAGCCTGCCCTATAGACTGAGACCCTGCTTCAAATAATAATAAGGAAATACGATAATAAAAGAATATAATGGGCAAACACATGCTATAGTATTTTAAACATGCTTCTCTCATCTTTTGGAATTTGAAAATGCTCATTTCTGAGAAGGTGGTATCACAGGAGGGAGGGAAGAAAGGATAACTTTGAAGGAACATTTTGCTTATACCTGTCGCCTTTGTGAGCTAAGGGTGGGACAAGGAAACCCCACTGCATTCCCCCGTTTGAAGCTCCTGGATTAGGCACTGATAAAGTGTATACAGTGGGGATTTCAGCACCAGATGAATAGAGTGAGGACAGGGCCCCTCCAAGTTAGGATTGAGGGGAGGGTTTATTGTAGATATGAGCAGCAGAGTACAACTAGAAACATCTGATAGAGTCCAGAGCAGGGAGAGAAAGTAATAGAATGAACATAGCCAGCAGAATGGACCAGGCCATGGGGCAGGGTGGGACTGAGGCGGGGCGCGGGGGAGTGGCGGGGGTTGGGGGGGAGAAGGGGCGTGGGGGGTGGGGGCGTGGACCAAGAGCCAAATGGCATGGTTATATAGGAATGAGAAGCTGGGGGAAGGGAAGCCTGTGAGCAGAAGTTTAGGATGAAAAGAAATGAGGAGCCAGCCAGGTTGCCACATGGACTCCATCAGGCACCTGAGGTGTCTGGAGGCCAGCTTGTGCTTTGGTGTGCTAATAGGCGCCCCGTAGTCAGCCATTTGTCTCAAGTTTCTTTTGGACCCAAAGCCTTGCATCTGTCCACTAACTTAATAAAAAAAAAAACTCTTTGCTGCTCCCTCTTCAACGCACTTTTTGTTTTCCTGTTTGCTTTTCAGTACTGTGAAGAAAGGCAGGGTCTAATGTGTGCCTTCTTAGCTCCATTCTCAGCCCCTCCATTTCCTACTAGGTTACCTGGCGTTCACCCACTGTGGGTTAGGAAGTGGCTTTCATACACAAGAGGAATGTTTGCTTTTAAATAGATGAGCCGCAACCAAAACTTCCTTGGAGCCAGGCATGGTGGCGCACGCCTTTAGTCCCAGCACTTGGGAGGCATCAGCAAGCAGAGCTCTGAGTTTGAGACCAGCCTGGTCTACACAGCAGGTTCTTGGGCAGCTAGGGCCCTTACACAGACAAACCCTGTCTCAAAAAACCACAGGGAAGAAAAAAAACAAAACAAAATACTTCCTTCAGAGGAGGATTGAAATTCCTTCAGAGGAGGAATGCCATTGATTGATGCTGATGTTACAGGAAGTCAGTGGTTTATTTGTACACTAACTCAGCAACTATTCAAGTTCTCTAGAACTTGAATCTGAATCATGAGCTCTGCCTGCTCTTGGAGCAGCTTATTTTCATATGGTGGAGATAGTCAACTGGTGAAGAATTCATCCCTGCTCTCTCTCTCTCTCTCTCTCTCTCTCTCTCTCTCTCTCTCTCTCTCTCTCTCTCTCTCTCTCCTCTCTCTCTCACACACACACACAAAGTGGACAACTAAGACTAAGCCAATGACTTTCTGTTCCTCCACCCTATTTAATTTTTCATGATGGTCCTAGGTTCAATCTTCTTGTACAAGTAGAGAAGGACATATATTAAAAGCCTGTTATGTGATATTTTTTGTGTTCTGAGAAATAAAGCTTGCCTGGAGATCAGAGGCTGGAGCTAACCACTAGTTAACCATAGAGGTCTGGAGGTCTATACAGAGAGGAAACAGGAAGTGATAAGACGGGGCATAGACAGGATCTTGGTCCTCTTTTGGCCTGGAGATGTTGGAAAGGACTTTAGCTGTTCCATTGCTTCTCTGATCTTTCAACATTTACTTATTATTTATTGAACTGACATCTGAATCCATGTTTTTATTGATAACACCAATTTATTGATAACACCAATTGATAACACCTGGTGTTCACTTTTGGGGCACAATTAATAAGAATGTGTTGCCTGTGGCTTCTTCAGTCACTGGCACGGGCCTGAGCTGCATGTGGCTGGAGTCACCACCCTGCCTGCCAGAGCTAGCCCCTCACTACTGGCCAGCTCTGCCTTTAGGAGCTCCTGTAGCACACGCTTCTGCCCCCATGGTCTCCCGTGTATGTTTCAGACAGCAGGCTGGCTCTCCCCGTGGGTTGTGGGCTTTCCCTGGGACGTCTCCTTAGGACACTGCCACACTAGGTAGCTGCTTTGACCGTTGCTCTGGCTTCTATTGTTGCAGCATCGGTCAGCCTCACACTTTACCACCCTCTTTACCAACTTCTTGGAGATGGTGATTATTCTGATATACAAAGACAGTCTCTCCATGATGACTACATCTAGGCTCTATACTGTGCAGCAGCTTTGAGTGCTTGAGACAGAAGTGAAGTCATTTATTGAGTCATTTAAGGGCCCAAAAGAAATTTTCACGGATTTTTTTTGTTTTGTTTTGTTTTTTACAAAGATTGACTTCAGCAGTAAATAGAACAATACCAAATTCAGAAGCCAGACAAATAACAATTGAAACTTTAGCTTTTGAAAATGCTAATTCACAATGGAAAAAAAAGGGAGGGGGTAATTAGGCCTTTAAAGGCAGGATAAGCACCCATAGAGGAATGTATCAGAGATACAGGCAATATTGAATCTCACAACCATAGTGATGCTTGGATAGGAGAAATGATTTCCTGAGGCTTGAAGGAAAATCAAAATATCAGGTGTTTTAATTGAAGTAAACAAGGTCACCTTAAAAGAGATTATAGGCAATGTTGTAACTTAAAAAGTGGCTTAAGAGAAAGTTGCTAATCAACGGAGCTTGGAGTGTTTTTTATTATGTGAAAGGGATTGTGAAAAGGAGGAGAATGGGAGACTTGCCTCAGGGGACAGGAGCAACAGAGAGAGAGGAAAGAGACAGAGACAGAGAGAGACAGAGAAAGAGACAGAGACAGAGAGAGACAGAGACAGAGAGAGACAGAGAGAGAGACAGAGAGAGAAAGAGAGAGAGAGAGAGAGGGAGAGAGAGAGAGAGAAATGGGAGCTGGGCAAGGCTCTTTTAAAAGGGAACATGTGTAGACTGAACTCTTAGTGGCTGGAGTTGAGAGCATATCCTGTCAGAACTCCAAGGGCAAGCCAGTACAGATGCCTGGATCCTAGCAGGCAGGGCATTCCTAGAGACATTTTTTTTCTTTCTAAGACTGAATGTAGAAGTTGTGGCAGAGGCTGACATTAGACCAAGGATTGTAGATCAACAAGGGCCAGACAAGGTAACCTTTTACCATCAGGAAACACCTTAGGGGGCTTCTCCAGGCCCCCATATCAAATGTCTTCAGTCATTAACTGTCACCATGGGGGAAACTCCTTCCCAGAGTAATTAAAAAACCTAATGCCTATTGGAAAAAATATTACTCTGGATGACATAACAGGTTTAGAAGGTAAAAAAAAAAAAATGCAGGTGAAACAATAAAGCAAATATTATAGATTAAATTCAAACAAAAGTTACCTCTTGATTACAAGAGGTGTTAGTTCATCAAACAGTGTAACCATTCAATGTAAACTAAGTTCTATGACTAATAAATGCATTTAAAATACATTTTATTTGATCAGACATAACATGCAAAAAAAAAAAAATAAGAAAGAAAGAAAGAAAGAAAGAAAGAAAGAAAGAAAGAAAGAAAGAAAGAAAGGACCTCCCTAAATTAAGGGTTGTAGCAGGGAATTGTTTTTATCTTTTCAGGAGAATAAAGGTATCTAGCTAGGGAATCTGAAGACCATTGAATAAATGGGTTATGTAAAGAAAAATGACAAATCATCCAGAAAAAAAAAGTTTCAAGAAAAGAGTAAATTGGTCTAATGGTATATCACATCTTTAACAGGACAAAATTGTATAAATCTTCCCAACTGTCTGTGTCTGCTTTTCTCTATAGACATAATACAAATGTCTTTTTGTAGTCCCAGTCCACTTAAAGATTAAAGCTGGCTTTGGAGTTGGAGTGTGGCTCTCTACTTTACAAACCCAAGCATGCTTGTTAAAGAAAAATAAAAAAATCTATGACTCATGTTAAAAGAGCCACCTGATATGGAACAGAAGAAAAACAAAAGAAATTGACTGCCAAATTTAGTCAAGAAGAGGTAGGACAGCCCTTCAGAACATGCTGCTTCACAGAAAAGTCTGTCAGATATGCTACACCTGTAGGCCAAAGATGGACACCCCAATTTTACAGAGGAAGCTTGGGTCACTGTCTAGGCAGCCTGCCATTTCTGTCAGTTTTCACATCTTTTGGAAGTCTCTTGTTTGTACTTCCTGTTTACTTAGATAATATCATTTCCTTCTTGGGTCTCTGGTGGAGTTGAAGACTAGATGGTAATGGTTTTCTTGTTACCAAATTCAGGAAAGAAACTCATTCAGGAATTTAAAGTGTATAATGTTGAGAAACATAAAAAGATAGTTTTGAGTTGGTAACCCAAATTAGGATAGGAGGTGCATTAGGTACAACACTTTGGACTCTAAGATAGGATAGATCATAAAGCATATTCTCTGAATTTATCACATGCTAATGGACTAAACATTGTTAGTATAGTTATTTCCTGTATGTGTTTATATATAGTTACTGTATTTATTGTGTATAGTTTTACTGTAGTAGTTAAAACATTTACTTTTTCTTTAGACAAAAAAGGAGAAATATGTGATATTTTGTTTGTGTTCTGATAAATAAAGCTCATCTGGAGATCAGAAGGGGGAGCTAGCCATTAGTTAACCATACAGGTCTGGCGGTCTCTACAGAGAGGAGACAGAAAGTGACAATATTGGGTATACACAGAATCTCTGTCCCCTTTCAGTCTGAGGATGTTGATGTTATAGAGGTAAGAAATGACTGAGGCTCCTCTATTGCTTTTCTGACCTTTTACCCCAATATCTGACTCTGGGTTTTTATTGATAGGATCAATTAAGATCACCTATCAGCCTGAAGTTGTGAAATCACCACAGACTCCAATCTGCAGGTATCCCATGCCATTGCCTACATGCAAGCATCCAGGTACTACCTGAAAAATGTTCCACACAACCCTGTGGGAGCCCAGAACAGCACCTGACTTTCTAAGGTACCTATCCTGGCCTTCAAAAAAATTCAACACCCCTTCATGATAAAGGTCTTAGAGGGAGCAAGGATACAAGGACCATACCTAAACACAATAAAGGGAATACACATTAAGCCAACAGCTAACATTAAACTAAATGAAGAGAAACTCAATGTGATTCCTCTGAAATCAGGAAGAAGAGAAGGCTGTCCGCTCTCTCCATATGTATTTAAAATAGTACTCAAAGTTCTACCTATACCAATAAGACAACAAAAGCAGACCAAGGGAATACAAATTGGAAAAGAAGAAGTCAAACTCACGCTATTTGCTGATGGTATGATAGTTTATAAAAGTGACTCCAAAAATAATTCTAAAAGGGGACTCTTACAACTGATAAACACCTTCAGTAATGTAGCAGGATACACAATTAACTAAAAAAGAAAAAAAATCAGTAATATATATATATATATATATATATATATATATATATATGATAAATGGGATGAGAAGGAAATCAAACATCACACTTCAAAATAGCCAAAAATAACATAAAACATCTCAGAGTAACTCTAACCAAACAAGTGAAAGACCTATATGAATATGACAAGAACTTTAAGCCTTTAAAGAAATAAATTAAAGATGACATCACAAAACTGAAAAGATCTCCCAGGCTCTTGAATAGATAGGCTCAACATAGTAAAAATGGCAATCCTACCAAAAGTAGTCTACAGATTCAATACAATCCCCATCAAAATCCTAGCACAATTCTTCACAGACTTCAAAAGAACAATTATCAACTTTATATAGAAAAAACAGAATACCCAGGATAGCCAAAACAGCCCTGTACATCTCCATCTCTGACTTCAGAGCTATTACAGAGCTATAGTAATGAAAACAGCTTAGTATAGAATAAAAACAGACAGGTGGACTAATGGAATTGAATTGAAGACCCACACGCCTATGAACACCTAATTTTGGCAAAGAAATTAAAAACATAAAATGGAAAAAAGAAAACATATTAAAAAAATAGTGCTGGTATAAACTGTCTGTTGACATGTAGAAGAATACAAATAGATTCACATCTACTGCTATGTACAAAACTCAAGTCCAAATGGATCAAAAATTTCAATATAAACCCATCCACACTGAACCCCATAGAAGAGAAAGTGGGAAATACTCTTGAATGCATAATCACAGGAGGTTACTTTCTAAATAAAACACCAGTAGTACAGATACTAAGAGCAACAATTAATAAATGGGGACCTCCTGAAACTGAGAAGCTTCTGTAAAGAACATGGTCAACAAGACAAAATGGCAGCCTACAAAATGGGAAAATATCTTCACCAACCCCACCTCTGACAGAGGGCAGACCTCCAAAATATACAAAGAACTCAAGAAACTAGACATCAAACTACCAAATTATCCAATTAAAAAATGGGGCATAGGTCTAAACAGAGAATTCTCAACAGAACAATCTCAGATGGTGGAAAGACACTTAAGGAAATATTCAACATCCTTAGTCATTAAGGAAATGCAAATCAAACTACTCTGAGATTCCATTTTACACTGATTAGAATGGCTAATATCAAAAACACTGATGACACCTTATCCTAGAGAGAATGTGGAGCAAGGGAACACTCCTCCATTGTTGGTAGGAGTGCAAACTTGTACAGCTACCGTGGAAATCAGCATGGTGATTTCTCAGAAAATTAGGGTTAACATACCTTGAGGCTCTGCTATACTACTTGGGGCATATACCCAAAGGAGGTACATTCACACCACAAGGACATTTGCTCCAACTATGTTCATAGGCAACATTATTCATAATAGCCAGAGTCTGAAAACAACCTAGATGCTCCTCAACCAAAGAATGGATAAAGCAAATGTGGAACATTTATAAAATGGAGTAGTACCCAGCAGTAAGAAACAATGACTTCTTGAAATTTGTAGGTAAATGGACGGAACTAGAAAAAAAAAAAAAAAACATTCCGAGTAAGGTAATCTAGAAAGAGAAATATAGTATGTACTCACTCATAAGTGGATGCCAGACATAAAGCAAAAGATACCCAGCCTACAATTCACAACCCCAGAGATGCTAGAACTGTCTTCCAAAAACAGAAGCAGATGCTGAAATCCACAACTAACCATTGGACTGAGCTCCTAGTATAGAATCAAAGTGAGGGAAGAATGATAATATGAACAAAGGAGTCAAGCCCACGATGGGGAAACCCACAGAATCAGCTGACTAGAGTTAGTAAGAGATCACTGACTCTGGAGTGACAAATGCATAAGACCGAACTAGACTTCCTAGACAATGGTACACTGGGACAATGTATGGGGCCACTGGGGTCCAAGGTTAACTCTAATGCACAAACTGACTTTGTGGAGCTCATCCTATATGGAGAGATACCTTTTCAGCCTAGGTACTAGGGGTAGTGGGGAAGGGCCTTGGTCCTGCCTCAACATGACGGGACAGACTTAGTAGACTTTTTATAGGAGGTCTCGCCCTTTCTGAGGAGCAGATGGGAGGTTGGGTGGAGGAATGGGAGAATGGAAGGAGAGGAGGGAGCGGGCACTGGGATTGGAATGTAAAAAATCGAAAAAATAAAATAAAATAAATTAGAGGATCACTGATGGCAAATGCCTTTAATACCGGCACTAGGGAGGCAGAAGCAGGAGAATATCCATGAGTTCAAGGCCAGCCTAGTCTACAGAGTGAGTGTCAGGATAGGCTCCAAAGCTACACAGAGAAACCCTGTCTCACAAATATACATATATATATATATATACATACATACATACATACATACATACATATTACTCAAGAACATAATACATTTATTTTATAAGGACACTTTTAATGGCTCACTTGTGAGCCAGGAAACACAGCCTGTCCTGGTAAAAGCTGGTGTTTTATAAGAAATGAATTGGGTATGATGTGGTCACTGACTAGTTTAAGGAAAGCATCTATTATATGGAATGAAAGTCAGCAAACCAGCAAAAGTGGGTTTTTTTGTTTGTTTTGTTTTGTTTTTTGTTTTGTTGTTTTGTTTGTTTGTTTTTACTCTTGCTCTTTTTGGGGGGCCTCCACCCTGCTCCCAAATAAATACATAGAGACAACTTATTCTTACTTATGAATGTCTGGCCTTAGCTTGGCTTATTTCTAGCCAGCTTTTCTTAAATTATCCCATCTATCTTTTGCCTCTGGGCTTTTTAACCTTTCTCTATTTCAGTATATCTTTTCTTTCCTTCCTATTCTGTGTTTGGCTGTGTGGCTGCTCTCTGGTACCCTTTCTCCTCCTTCTCCTTCTCCTTCTCCTTCTCCTTCTCCTTCTCCTCCTCCTTTTTCTCCTCTTCCTGCTCCTCCTCCTGCTCCTCCTTCTCCTCCTTCTCCTCCTTCTCCTTCTCCTTCTCCTTCTCCTTCTCCTTCTCCTCCTCCTTTTTCTCCTCTTCCTGCTCCTCCTCCTGCTCCTCCTTCTTCTCCTTCTCCTTCTCCAGTTCCTCAATCTTACTTACCAGATTACTTCTCCTTTTTATTCTCTCTGCCTGCCAGACCTTTCTCCTGTCTACCTATTGGCTGTTTGTCTTTTTATTTAATCAATCAGTTGTTATACAGCTTCACAATAAAAAAATGCATCATAAAAGAATGCAACACATCTTTGCATCATTAAACAAATGTTTCACAGCATAAACAAACACATCATCAACTAGTATTGTACAACAAGCAAACTTTAGTAATGTTTCAAAAGACAATTTTTCTTTTCTTTTTGCAGAGTCTCACCCTGTAGCCATGCCCAGTCCAGAACTCACTCTGTAGAGCAAGCTGGATTAGAACTCACAGAAATCTCCCTGCCTCTGCCTCCCATGTGCTGAGACTAAAAGCTTGTGCCATCAGGCTCCACTTCAAAGGGCAATCTGAAACAAGGGTGTCAGCAGCCTAGTTCAGAGATGCTTCTGCCGATGCATCAAATCTGAGTAGTGGGGGCCTCCTAGGTATTTTTTTATTTCATATTTTTGGTTGTGAGCCTGGCCTTTTATGGCTGAGCCATCTCTCCAGCCCTATTTTTTAAATTTTAGATTTATTTATTTATTCTATTAATGTATGTGTATACGTATTCTGCCTGTGTATATGTTTGTGTATTATGTATGTGCCTGATGACTGCAGAAATGAGAAAGAACAGACTGCAGTCACAGATTGTTGTGAGATGCTGTGTGGGTGAGGAGCCTTGAGCCCTGGTCCTCTGGAAGAGCCTGTGCTCTTAACTACTCAGTCAGACCCCATGGCTCTGACCCCCTTTTAAGTGTCTGGACCAATCTTTTTCTTGACATGGTCTTCTGCATTTTGAGTAGCTTGGATCCTGGGACCATGACAAGCAGTGGCAAGGGAATGGAGGGAAAGGACACACATAAAAACACACATGCAATTAAGCAAAGACAAATAGTTGCTGTAGAAGCAGAGGACTATTTGTTCCTTATTTATACTTTTTAATTGGAAATAGAATAATTAGAATATATGATTAGAATCAGAATATAGATTGTATGCTTTATCAAGATATTTGCTTATAGTTTCTAATGAGTATCAGGTTTCTAATTAGAAACTCTTGAGGGTCAAAGATTATTGAAAAATCTGTCTCTCTCCAGCTTTATGGAGCTCCTATACAACCGCTAAAAGTTAAACAGTTAATTCTTCAATTTGATGTAATTGACCTTCAGAGTGTGCAACAATTAACCATGGAAGTAAAGTTAACTAGTGTGTGGGATTAAGAGGACAGCCAAGAGGTAGGACACATCTCAGTAGTTAGGAGTGTAGACTTCTCTGGCAGAAGATCCAAGTTTGGTAATCAGCACCTGTGTGGGGTAGCTCACGGTGGCTTGTAACTCTAGTTCCAGAAAATATAACTGTGCTAGCCTCTGAGGTTACCTGCATATACCCAAGTAGACACAAACATATGTACAGACACGTGATTAAAAATAAATTTGAAAAAAATAAAAGGAGAAACCATTGGCTACATTATTTCTTGACAGCAGGACAGTACTTGCTTAAGGTTGTGTCTGGGTTGCTTCTATGGGACCAGGACTTCTTGATAGATCAAAACTTCTTGATACCAAGATGCTACCTTTGTCATTCTCAAAAGTAAGCAGGAGCCTCATGATGATGATGCTTGGTGTCAGGAGAGTCATGTTAATAAACACTGCTGTGCAGCTGAGGTTCTCAAAGGTACTGGGTGGTGTAGGACACTTGCATTTGAACTATCAACTCTAGGTCCCACCTTCTAGAACCCATGCACACTCACAGTTTTAAATCTTTGTCCCTAAGTAATGGGCTCCCAAAGTCCATTTGTATACTAGGGATAAATACTATTCACTGCCAGAGGCCCCATAGACTTCTCAGTCCTCCCAACTAACACCACATTCAGGGAGGGTGGGTTGGGCCTATGCTGGTTTCCCAGCTATCAGACTAGAGTCCATGAGCTCCCCCTTGTTCAGGTCAGCAGTTTCTGTGGGTTCTTCCAGCCTGGTCTTGACCCATTTTTCATTACTGATCACTGTCTGCAACTGGATTCCAGGAGTTTGGCTCAATGTTAAGCTGTGTGTGTCTGCTTCAGCTTCCATCAGCTACTGGATGAAAGCTCTAGGATGGCATATACGGTAGTCATCAATCTCATTATTGTAGAAGGGCATTTAAGGGAGCCTCTTCACTATTGCTTAGATTGTTAGTTGGGGTCATCCTTGTAGATCAATGGACATTTCCCTAGTGCCAGATTTCTCTTAAAACCTATAATGGCTCCCTCTATTATGGTATCTCTTTTCTTTCTCTCCTCTATTCTTTCCCTGACTCAATTTCTTGCTCCCTCATGCCCTCCTCTCCCCTCCTCTTCTCCCCTTCTCTTTCTCCTCCCTCTCCCCTCCCTCCATGCTTCCAATTTGCTCAGGAAATGTTGGCCCTTTCCCCTTCTCCAGGGGAACATGTTTATCTCTCTGAGGGTCCTCCTTGTTTTCTAGCTTTTCTTGTGGTATGGATTGTAGGCTGGTAACCCCTTGCTCTATGTCTAAAATCCATATATGGGTGAGTACATACTGTGTTTCTTTTTGTGACTGAGTTACCTCACTCAGGATGATTTCTTCTAGTTCCATCGATTTGCCTGCAAATTTCAAGATCCATTTTTTTTTTAGTTCTTTTTTTTTCCTGCTGAGTAGTACTCCATTGTGTTAATGTGCCACCTTTTCTCCATCCATTCTTCAGTTGAGGGGCACTTAGGCTGCTTCCAGGTTCTGGCTATTCCAAATAATGCTGCTATGAACATAGTTGAATGGATGTTCTTGTTGTATGAATGTCATCTTTTGGGTATATACCCAAGAGTGGAATTACTGGATGTTGAGGTAGACTAATTCCCATTTTCATGAGGAACTGCCATACTGATTTCCAAAGTGGCTATATGAGTTTATACTCCCACAAGCAGTGGAGGAGTGTATCCCATTCTCTACATCCTCTCAGGCATAAACTGTCTTTGTGTTTTTTATTTTAGCCATTCTGACAGATGGTATCTCAGAGTTATTTTGGTTTACAATTCCCTGATGGCTAAGGACGTTGAGCACTTTCTTAAGTGTCTTCCAGCCAGTTTAGATTCCTCTATTGAAAATTCTCTATTTAGTTCTGTATCCCACTTTTTAATTGGATTATTTGGTGTTTTGGTAACTAGCTTCTTGAGTTCTTTGTACATTTTGGAAATCAGTCCTCTGTCAGATGTGACATTGGTGAATATCTTTTCCCATTCTATAGGCTGCCATTTTGTCTCATTGACTGTGTCTTTTGCCTTACAGAGCTTTTTAATTTCAGGACATCCCATTTATTAATTGTTGATCTCAGTGTCTGTGTTACTGCTGTTATGCTCAGGAAGCAGTCTCCTGTACCAATTTGTTCAAGGGTACCTCCTACTTTCTCTTCTAAGAGGTTCAGTGTGGCTAGATTTATGTTGAGGTCTTTGATCCATTTGAAGTTAAGTTTTGTGCATGGTGATAGACATGGGTGTATCTGCAGTCTTCAACAAGTCAGCATCCAGTTATGCCAGCACCATTTGTTGAAGATGCTTTCTTTTGTCCATTGTATAATTTTAGCTTCTTTGTCCATAGGTGTGAGTTAATATCAGGTTTTTCAATTCAATTCCATTGGTCTTCCTGTCTATTTTTGCACCAATACCAAGCTACTTTTCAGGACTATAGCTCTATAATAGAGTTTGAAGTCAGGGATGGTGATGCCTTCAGAAGTTCCTTTATTGTACAGGGTTGTCTTGGCTATCCTAGGTCTTTTGTTTTTCCATACTAAGTTGTGTATTGTTCTTCCAAGTTCTGTGAAGAATTGTGCTGGGATTTTAATGGGGATTGCATTGATTCTATAGATTGCTTTTGGCAAGATTGCCATTTTTACTATGTTGATCCTACCTATCCAAAAGCATGGGAGATCTTTCCATTTTCTAGCATCTTCTTTAAATTTTTTTTTCCTGACTCAATATTCTTATTATATAGGTCTTTTACTTTTTTGGTTAGTGTTACTTCAAGATATTTTATGTTGTTTATGGCTATTTTAAAAGGTGTTATTTCTCTGATTTTTTTCTCAGCCCCTTTATGTATGTAAATATTAGGGCTACTGATTTTTTTGAGTTAATCTGGTATCCTTTCACTTTGCTGAAGGTGTTTATCTGCTGTAGGAATTCCCTGGTAGAGTTTTTTTTTGGGGGGGGGTAATTTATATAAACTATCATATCATCTGCAAATAGGGAAAGTTTGACTTCTTCCTTTCCAATTTGTATCCCCTTGATCTCCTTTTGTTTTCTTATTGCTCTGGCTAGAACATCAAGTACAATATT
>JANBXA010000114.1:19525000-19542500 GCA_030556225.1 Cricetiscus sungorus
CTTGCTAAGTATATAGGAGGCTCTAGGATCTCTAGCCATTTATACACCACACTCACATACATACACTCATGCTCACACCTCACTCCACATCGGTGATAATACAGAAGATAACTTTGCTTTGAAATGATTCGGGTGTTTGGGGTTTGTTTTGCTTCTGCAGAGGGAGTATGAGGCCCAGATCCAGTGTATTCCAGGCAAGCACCCTGTCACTTAGCTATACCCCCAGCCCACTGCTACCACAGCCTAGAAGGTGGGAAATAACTGTTCTTGAGAAATAAGCAGTTTTCTATTTGTGGCATAATATTCCTTTATACTATGTGAAGATGTGCCACTATGATTGGTTTAATAAAGAGCTGAATGGCCAAAAGCTAGACAGGAAGAGGTTAGGCAGGGCTTCTGAGGACAGAGAGGTCTCAGGGAAGAAAAACGGTGAAGTCCCCAGCCAGATGCACAGGGAGCAGGACATGCAGGAGAAGAGATAAAAGCCACGAGCCACTTAGCAGCACATAGAGGAATAGAAGTGGGTTCATTTATTATATTATAAGACCTAGTTAGAAACAAGCCTGAACTACAGGTGGAGCTTTCATAATTAATAACATGCCCTTGTGTAATTTTTGTGAGCTGGAAGTCCAAAATAAGATCCAGCTACAAATGGCATCCAATGTCTAGCCATATATATCCATACAAGGCTGGAGAAAGCTTTAATAGAAAGACTTGAAAATAGAGTCAATTGCTGCTTCTTGGTGACTGTAGTGTCTCAGATAGGCTTGATGGTAAACAGAGACACAGCTAATGTCCACTGCCTGGGGGCTGGAGGGAGCCACCAGTGCCATGCTCTAAGCTGAGCGCCACAGTAGCTGATATAGCAGTTTAAGGGTTGTTTCATATCATCAGAGAATGCTGACGATGTTCAGTAGAAACAGATCCAGATGGAAAAAACCTCTAACCAGGTTACAGGTTAAAAAAAATGTACATAGGCTTAAAAAGGAAAAAAATGTGTATAGACAATCATAGAAAAAGTACGTCTTTTAAAAGATAATACAATAATATGAAAAGGGTAAGCCATGTAAAATAGAAAGAACACAGAGTCTGGATCCTGTATGGTGTCTTGTTGACTTTAACTTTTTTTTGATTGCTAATGGACAAACAGCTGCTGGGAGACACTGGATTATGGAAACTGCTATATTAAACAAACCTATATATTTTAAACATGTCTTAACTTCAAAATGGAAGTAAGAAACATGTTGCATTAGGGGAGAGGTTATGCTTTTGGTTCCACAGAAAAGGAAAGGGTGTGGATTCATTCCAGATCGATAGAAATCAGATTAGATAGGGGGAAACTGCTGCATATCCTGGCTACAGACATAAAGAAATAAACCTAAAAGAATCTGCAAGACAGGGGATGTATATTTTACGTGCTCAAACATAAAACAACAACAAAGGATCATCTTTGGCTGGCATGCATACAATGCACACTTCTGTTAGTACATAGGTTACCTTTGAAAGTTTGTGTGTTTGCACAGAAGGAGGACCAGATACTAATGAAAACAGGTAGTCCAATTTGGCCCAGTCCCTCAGAGTGCCTCTGTTTCCATTTCCTCAGAGTTCTGCATCCAGAATAGCTTCAAGGCTGCTGGATGAGATGGTCCAGCCTCGCAGACTATTCTAACCAGGACTACAGATAAACCTGTCACTTTCCCATGTCACAGAGACAAGGCAACAAAATGTAAAGGCTAACTCTCCCAGAACTTGACCATTATTGTAATTTTCTTGGGGACCTGAAAGATGCCATCACCTCCAGACAACAGGAAGAAGTCTAGAGAACACAATGCCCACATTCACAAGTGGTGGTATTTGATCATTCAGTGGGTTATGGATATTTGTCAACATTTAGGAGTGTTGATTACAAACTTCTCTTGGTCATAGTAAGGGAGAGAGCTAAACAACAAAATTAAACTCAGGGACCTCTTTCTAAAGGGAATAAGGGGAATATACTATAGAAATGATGGGATAAAAGGGTGGATTATTTGAGTCTACTTTTGAACAACCACCAGTCTCAAATATTTTACAGTGGCTTGGATTTTGTATATTGATACAAATTATATAAAGTTATTTTTATTATACTGTACTCTCATCTAAGGTATTGAACCTATGTAGCTCATTTAAAATTAAAAATGTAATATAAAGTTTTAGTTCTTAAAAGCTATTTTGGGTAATAAAGGGATACAAGTTAATAGTCATCTATAACAATCAAACTTATACTCATGTTAGGTATGTGTAGGTATGTGTTCAAGGTCATACAGTGATATTTTAAATAGGTAGGTAGGTGATCTTCAAATACTTCAAAGACCTACAGAACATGTAATTTAAAATGTTATAATAATATAAAGGTTTTCATTACGTTGACACATATCTGTTCCTGGCAGCATCAATTTATTCTCAAAAAATGGATGATGGTCATAAGAGAACCCCCATATGGAATTTGCTTTCTTTGCAGCAAAAGCTAAGCATTTGCACAAGAAACTGCCCTTGCCTTGACTGCTGACAGTATGGCTGTCCAAACTGGACAAACAGAACACAAAAGAAAGTGACAGCTGAAATTTGGCAAGACAGAGTAGGACAGTCGTTCAAAGATTTCTGCTTCACAGAAAAGTCTGTCAGATATCCGAAGCCTGTAGGCCGAAGTTAGATGCCCCAATGTTACAGAGGAACTTTGGGTGCCTGGTTAGGCAGTCAGATGTCTCTGTCATTAGTTTTGCAAGTTGCTTGCTCTGCACTTTCTCTTCTCAGGTCCTGGGTGCGTGAGTCTTCACTTCCAGACCTTCTGATTCATTTTAAACTGGGGGTGTGAACAAATGTGGTAAGCTAGAAACCCAATTCTAAAACTCCTGTCTTACCACACCCATCGTGCGTTCAAGCTGCCACCTCCCTAGATCAATCATGCCCTCAGACTCCTGCCTCACCATCCCACCACTTGAGAGGCCTTACCACCTGCTTGGGAGCAGCGCTTGGTGACAGGTTTGCTGCTAGTGTCGAGAGCCTTTATTCTATTCTTTGAATGTGTTAGGGGGTGGAAGGGTTACTATACAAAGTCTCCTTTCTTCCTTGATGAAAGTTTCATCACTTTACTAAGGCCAGAAAAAAGACAACAAAAATATAGCTAAAATAGATTAAGGAAACAGTTACAGCTTGTTATTCTGTCTTTAATTAGATATCAAAGGAAGCCAAGAAAAAACAAAAACCCTCGTGCTTCGGTGTCTTAGTTAGGGTCTCTATTACTATGACAAATCGCATGGCCAAAAAGCAAGCTGGAAGGAAAGGGTTTATTTGGTTTACACTTCCACAGCACAGGTCATCAATGAAGAAAGGGCAGGAACTAAAACAGGGCAGGATTCTGGAGGCATCCTCTGATAAGGACATCATGGAGGGTGCGCTTACCAGCCTGCTTCCCCTGCCTTTCTCAGCCTGCTTTCTTATAGAACCCAGGACTACCAGCCCAGGGATGGCACTACGCACAATGGGCTGGGCCCTCTCCCATCAATCACTAATTAAGAAAATGCCTTACAGGTGGGCCCACAGCTTGATGTTATGGAGGCAGTTTCTCAGCTGAGGTTCTCTACTTTCAGATAACTCTAGTTGACATTAAGAACAGCCTGCCCACTAGCATAATTATGAGACTTTAAAGCCCAGTCAGTGAGTCCCATTGCCTCTCATCATTATTACTGGAGAATTTTAGATTTGTGGTTTAGAATATTAATAGACTATAAAAACTGAAACAAAGCAAGTATATATATATACATATATATATATATATATATATATTCACAGTCACGTGTGTGAGGGTTATTGTCATTTATAAACAGTTTGGTGGTGATGCACTGTTTATGGTTTTTTTGTTTTTTGAGACAGGGTTTCTCCATGTAACTTTGGAGACTGTCTTGAACTTTCTCTATAGACTAGACCAAGTTGGCCTTGAACTCAGGAGATCTTTCTGCCTCTGCCTTTGCCTCTTGAGTCCTGGGATTAAAGGTGTGTGCCAGTACTGCCTGGCCCTAGCTGCACAGTTTTAATCTTAAATTATGTACTCTTCCATGCCTTCCACCCAGAATAACAAACGTGTGAATGCATGTGTTATGATATTCATTTGCTGAAAATCATCCAGCCAATGCATTGAAAGAGATCCCAATGGCAAACATCCCATAAATGGTAGAAACAACACTCAAATGTAGGCATCTGTTTTCAGTTTTGAATGTTCTGGGCCAGTGAAATAACTTCTTCCCTTGTAAAACTCTGTTGGAGATTTCTGCAAGGAATCTCTCATTTCTTTCCTATACCAGTTTTTCTAGGCTGCTCAGTAAATACAGAGCAAAGCCTGTATTGTTAGGGACAGGTAGATTGAGACATATACACACAGCACAGTAGACAGGCAAAAGGAATAGACAAATCAGACACACAACAGACAGACTGCAGACTACAGACATTCAGAGAGCACTGGGGAAAAAAGTGGAGAATTCAAATTTGGTCTTGTTTTGGTCAAAGTAATACAAGAGAAAGTGTTTTCATTCATTAATGTGACATCTATGAATTTTTGGTGCCTTCTTTGGGTTTCTTTCATACGTTAAAGAATATGTTAAACAGGGCAGGGATTTCTGTATTAGTCATAGAATAGGATCAGCTTACTTTGGGCAGACAGAAATGACCCTATTTTCAAATCGTATTTTCTTGGATTTTTCTGAATACAAAAAATTAAAACCCAAGGGGTATGGTGGTGTATGCCTTTAATTCCAGTCCCCAAGAGGCAGAGGCAGGTAGATTTCTATGTATTTGAAGCCAGCAAGTTCCAGGACAGCCAGGGTTACAAAAATCCCCATCACAACTGAAACCAAACCAAACCAAAACCATTAAAAGCTAAGTACTTTTGGTAACAAAAAGTTATAGGTCCCAGAGAAGTATCCATATTTATGTTTTTGTGTGGTATCATTCTCTCACTCCCTCCCACTTTTTTTTTTTTTTAAATAGGCTTATTTATGCCTGAAATCTCAGCATTTCAGAGTGGAGACAGAGGAGTAGAAGTTATAGTCTCACTCACATACATAGAGGTCAAAGCCAGTCTGGGTTACACGAGACCCTTTCTAAAAACAAAACAACAAAGACAAGTACACATACATAAATGGTTATCACTTTCTGGAATGTGATGGCAAGCCTTGGATCTAGGGGATTAAAGAACTTGGGATTTATTTCCCCCCTCACCCCCCCACGCCCAGTGTCTAAGACAGGGTTCTCGGTGTATCCTCAGCTGTCCTGGAATTTTCTCTGTAGATGAGGCTGGCCTTGAACTTGGAGATCCACCTGCCTCTGCCTCCTGAGTGCTGGAATTACCTGGCTCCCAGGTCTACTTCTACTGTAGGAAACATTAATATTCTGGGTTAAAGTGTGAGCTCCCCAAGTCACATGAACCTTAATTACCAGTGTTAGGTAGGGTTTGTGAAGAGGGTCCATAGGGAGCTCCATCAAGAAAGAGGGGCTATGCCCCATGTAAGGGGACGTAGTAAACAACTACCACAAGATGAGCCCTCAGCAGACTTGGAAGCTCATCACCTTAAGCAAGGTCAACAGTAAGTTTTGTTTTTATAGGTTATTGAGGTAGCAGCCTTTCTGATGCTCTCTGGAACCAACTCGAGCCCGAGGCAGCCCCTCCTCTACCTTAGTGGGTCATGTCTGCACCTGAAACCATGCCCACGTGAACTTGCCATGAACTAGTTCACTTTGGAGGCAAGATGCCACTTCAAGGTTGTTTATGGAGCTTTAGTATAGCCCTACTGGACTAAGAAAACCATCACCTTCCCAACATTTCCAGCATCAGTAAGAAAATGACTTCTTATCAAGCACTGAAAATTAAAACAGAGCAAATATAGTTCTTCAGAACAGAAGTCCTTTGCATTGGTTTGGAGACGGGTTAAACAGGAAGGACTAAAATAGTGCAAGCCGTTCTATATTTAGTAGGGTTGTAGTTTGGGGCTTTCCCCAGACTCTGGCTGTGAAATGATGAGCTGCTGGAGCCACCACACAAGCAAATTCATCACGCCTCAGACTCTACTGGGCTCCACAAATCATTGCGTAGGGCTATTGTGTGACAATGGAATTGGGATACAGTGTGCAACACAAGGCAGCCTCCAATTGTGAGTGCTAGTATTCAGGCATCTGTACTGGCCTGTCCTTGTCATCCTCAGCTGCAGCCACTAAGAGCAACTCCTGTGCACACTCACTATATTCCCTCTTAAAAGGGCTCTGCCCACCTGACATCTTCCTCTTTCACTCTCCTCTCTCTTCTTTTCTGCTTCTGTCCCAAGAGGCTGATCCCCTAACCTGCCCTTTTCCCATTCACTTTCCTCCAGAAACAAACAAATAAACAAACCCAAAAAAACCCTCCAATCCAGCTTCACTGAATGGCGTCTTTCTCATCTTTCTTGAGAGCTCTGCTTTTTTTTTTTTTTTTTTAAATTACAACACTGAGGTTGGAGAATATACATGACAATGTCAAGGTCATGCCTGTGTCAAATATGAGCCACCAGGAAGGTGAGATTAGTTTACACGTTGAATGTAATAAATTTTGTTGAATGCCTTACCAATTAAATATTAAATTTCTTTCTTTCTTTCTTTCTTTCTTTTTGTTCTGGGGTGATGGAATGGAGTGCTTTAGGCTGAGTCTCAGGGAGCTCATGCCAGGTTTGAATTCACTTTGTAAGGATGGCCTTGCACTCTTTCTAAAGATACTTTTTGAGGTTTTATTGTATATTTTGAATGTTTGCCTGAACTTATGTCTGTATACCATACACATTCTGTGCCTATGGAGGTCAGAAGAGGTGTCAGATGCCCTGGGGCTGGAGTTACAGATGGCTGTGAGCAGCCACGTGGGTGATGGGGATTGAACTCAGGCTGTGTGGAAGGAAGAGCAGCCAGTGCTCTAAATCACTAAGTTAAGCCGTCTCTTCATCTGGCCTTGCACTACTTTCCCCCCTTGGAGACAGGGGTTCTCTCTGTGGCCCTGGCTGTCCCGGAGCTTGAACTCTCAGAAGCCCACCTGCCACTGCTTTCACCTCTTTAGTCTTGGAATTAGAGGCTTTCAGTACCACAGCAAGCCGTACAACTGAGAAATAACAAGGCTTCTGTTTGTGAACAGAGTGCAATGCCATATACTATACTGTGGTATGCACTCCTTAGTAATAAAGTTGAAGCCACCTGGTATGAGAAATGAAGTTATTACACCAAGTGTTTATTATTCTCAGGACTAGGCTTACTCCAAAATGGATCGAGAATGCTAAGGACAAATTACCTGAAGGCTATATAAAGTCTAAAATCTTTAAATAAATCTAGATGATGAAATTAAAATTTGACCAATATAACAAACAGCAATATTTGAGAGGAACTTGGCACCCACGGCACCCAGCCTTCCTGGATTATAAATTAGTGGGAAGGTGCGTGCACCATTAAGAAGTGATAGGCAGAAAAAGCAAGACATGGGCAGGTGTTATCATGAGGTGTAGATACAGAAAGTCTACAGATTACCTGCAGTTCAACACAGACCCCCCCACGTCCTGTTTATTATTAAAATACTTATTATTCATTTTATTAAACATGGCCACGGGTACACACCTGTAATCTCAGTACTTGGAAGGCAGAGAGAAGAAAAATAAAAAAGGCATGTCCAACTCTAATTCATTAGAAAAAGGCCTACTTAAAAAAATTCCCACAGGGACTGAGATGAAAAGTGGAAAATAAGAAAGCCAAATGTGTTCTAGCTATTTTTATTTTAAAACAGATGGAGTGAAACACATCTGTAATTTTTTCCAAGGCCGAGGCTTGACAAAGTGGATCGCAAATTTGAGGCCAACCCAAAGACCCTGTTAAAAGAAGCCGGTCCCGTCCTAATTTGTATTGTCATATGACTTCGGACTCCTGACCTGCTTACCCCCGCGGAGCTGCTGGCACTGCAGGCAGGAGCCATGCACGACTCACTTGGCAAGGTGTTTTCATATGCTAACATTCCTGCCTGGAGTAGGGGAACGCTAATCCTGAAAGCCTGCGATCCCACCGCGAGCAGGAGTGCTCTAACTCCAGGCAAGAGATGCGAAGGTGGGACTAGGGAGCGTGACCCTCAGCCTCAGCAACGGAGGAATACGAGCCACGCTTCAGGGCTTCAGCCCAGAGAAAAAAACACAGCCTCGTCCTTCAAACCCAAATAAAGAGCAAGCGTCGCGGCCAGCGCAGCAGCAACTTCACCAGCACAAGATCTCGTTAGGGCAGCGACTGCTGTTTTCGGCGGGGACTTGATGGATGCAGGTGGTGCAGACACCGACACCCCGGGCTGTTCTCTTTTTCCCGGGGAAACGCAAGGCTGAGTCACCGCGACGGTCGGGAGGGAAACACGAATGGAAAAGAACCACGAGGCACGCAGATGCCGGGCCACGGCGGGTTCCCTGCCCCAGGGGGGCAGTCGTCCCCGCCCCGCCCCCAGCCCTGCCCCCAGCCCCGCCCCCGAGACGCCCCGCGGCCGCGTCCACCCAGGCCGTACGTCCCCCGACGCAGCGGGGACGCAAACGCCGCTCCGAACCTACGCCGCAAGCGGAACGCCAGCAGAGTCAACCGAGAGCTCGGCTCACGGGCGACCGGCGAGGGCGCGCGGGCGGCTCGTCAAGTCTCGCGGTGTTTGGCCAGGGGGCGGGGCCGTCGGCGAGGGGGCGGAGTCCAGCCGGGCTGAGGGTGGGGGGCGTGCCCGGGCGTGTTGACTCCGCTTTGGCGTCTGTCTTCCGGGGTCGCCCCGCGCATGCGCAGCTCGCCGGCGGTGCTGGAAGCTGGGTCGCTGCGGCCGCCCGGGTCGGTGGGTCGCGCGGGGTCGCGGGGTCGCGGGGTCGCGGGGTCGGGTGCGCCCTGCCGCGGGCGCCGGCGGTCGTGGTGCTCGCGCTGCGGGCTCTCGGTGCGGCGCTCCGCCCGCCGCTGCTTCGGCCTGCGGGGCTCCCCCTACGCAGTTGGTGACGCTGGCCGGCCGGCTCCGCGAAGCGAGCTCGGCGCTGCGCTGTGGGAGCCGGGCGTCCGCTGCATCTGCGGTAAGTGCGGTGCGCGGCCGCTGCCCGGCGGGGGACCCGGGAGGCGCGGGGCGAGCGGGTCTGCAGAGCCGAGGCGTTCCGCGCGTCTTCCTTCTTTCTAACCGAGAAATCCTGAAGAATTTGGGCACCGGGGAGCAGCGATACAGGAGGAGCGTGCCCTGTAAGGAAAACAGAGTTGGTAAACAAAGAAAGCCAAGACTCTTGCTTCTCTGTGTCTCCTGGTCCCCAACCCCAGTATTTACTCACCCATTAAGGGTCTTGTCCATAGGTGATGTGAGTGTGTTTATTGACAAAATTGGAATCGTATATAGATTATCGATTTTTTTGGGGGGGGGCTAACAGTGTACGGATCCCTCCACTTTTTTTTTCCAGACTTTATTTTTTATTTATTTATTTTTGCTTTTCGAGACAGGGTTTCAGACTACTTTTAAAGGTCACTATTGAACATGGGCTTCACACTTTCATTAGCAACTCACTTTAAAGCTGATTGTGTATTTTGTGTTTTGAGACATTGTCCTGTAGCTCAGGCTGACCCAGGACCACCTGTGTAGGGGAAACTGACCTTGAACTCCTGGCTTCTCCTGCCCCCTAGGTGCTGGGATCAAAGGAGCTTGCCATGCCTGGCCTAGAAGCCAGTATTTTGCAACTTAATATGTTGACACTTTCACAATATCTAAGGCCCCATGTTATATGAAGCAGGTCGAATAGCGTTTACATAGAGCTCAGTCAGAGTTGGCATGAGAGGGAATGACTGCTTAAAGAATATTACACATTTCACTTTTTCTTTAGTGTGTGTTTTAAAGCTTTAATACCATATGGCAACATTTCATTCTTTAAAATTCAGGCAGTTGCTTTTGATGACGTATATGGTAGGAAATCAGTGCCTAGAAGTTTGTACTCGAATAAGAAAAAAAAAAAAAAGAAAGAAAATCAGGGAATCAGGGATTAAATATTTTGCTAGGTGAGTCCTAAGGAGAGGTGTGAAAGTGGAAAGATACTGGTACTGCCCAATTTGCTAATAAATAAGACGAAAGGTAGCAGGTTTGTACTGCAGCTAACTTTATTAACAATTTATTATTGTGCTGCTGTTGATAGCAGTCACAGGCAACCATCTTGTTCTAAACAGGCCCTTCCTTCAGTCACAGACTTAATTGTGAGCATTTTATGTAGGAAATAGGCTTTAAAAAGACACGAAGAGAGCTATAGCGTCTTAGTTGTTTTTTTGGCAACTATGTGCTTGTACTGTTTTTCCTAAAGGCCTCAGCCCTCCTGTGGTTAGTGTGCACAACCCGAGCACCTGTCTGTCCGCTCTGAAGTGAGTGTGTTCAGTGCTACTACTGCATCTTTGACCTTGCCTTGTCTTGATTGGAAGCCACCTTATCAAAAATGTCTAAAGCAGTACATGTGGGAAGCTATCATGGTGTTGTTCTAGATGAGGTTTCTTGTGGAGCTTCTGTAAGTTGTAAGAATACAAAGTAGAAGTTAAGATTAAAATCTGCTCCTTTCATGAGTGTTTAGAATCTATAACTGGGGTTTGTGTCTTATGGTATATCAACCTTTTCTTTTATGGCAGGTGTGACTACTGTAGCTTAAGAACTATGACCAGTAGTAAGATGTAAATAAAGTATGGTCATTATTTATTTGAGGAGAAATCCTTGTGTAGTAAAAACTCAGGTGTTCTTGCCTGTTACAGATAACAAGTTAGTGTAGTATTTAATCTATTATCTCTTAGACAGTCTGTATAGGGTTTGTCTCCTATTTGTGGGGCACAACATTATTTCAGCCTAGGAAAATATTTTTAATAGAATACAAGATCTATTCACTTTTAAGTTATTGAAGCAGGGAGGGTCAGGAAATGTGCTGAGTGTGTGTGTTCATAAATTAAGAGCAATGTCAGGAGGTGGAGCTGAGTAGTTTCCTGGCATGCCTGAGGCCCTCCATAATTCCTGGTACCCAAAACACAGCAGTCCTATGGTTGATGGGAAGCTTGCCTTCTACTTTAATCTGAAAATTGGTTTAAGGACATATTCACATGAGTAGTCAGAAAAATCAACTCTGGTTTTTTGTTTGTTTGGTTTTTTTTTTTTTTTTTTTTTTTTTTGTATTGTTTTTTCCAGACATGGTTTCCTCTGAATTGCTTTGGAGCCTGTCCTGGAACTCTCTCTGTAGACCAGTCTGGCCTCAAACTCACTGAGATCTGTCTGCCTCTGCCTTGTGAGTGCCACTGTCACCCAGCATTTTTTTTTTTTTTAATTAAAAGCACAAGGGATTACATTTCCAATTATTATTAATCTTCTTTCTTTGTGGTGTGTGTGTGTGTGTGTGTGTGTGTGTGTGTGTGTTTGTGTTTGGTTTTTGTTTGGTTGATTTGGTTTGGTTTGGTTTGGTCAGGTAAAAGAACACAAAATTTATTACATACCAAAAATGTGAGAGCCCTAAGATCCCATTTAAGGAGTTTAAGAACAGCCATTTCATCAGGATTTGTCCCTCCAGAGTTAGGATTTAAGGAAGAAGCCAGAATGGGGGCAGGGGGCAGAATGAAATTGAGAATTGATAATGAGTTAACAAAAGGAGAAAAAAGATTTTTAAAAAGATTCCTTAGAATCAGGTATGTGGGCACAGAAGGATATGAAGTGACAGATCTCTTCGCTTTGAGATAGTGAATGATGTCTAATTATAAGCATTCTTTATTAATTGTGTCCTGCGGGGAACTGGATTAGAATAGTTAGTAGCTTTCAGCACTTTGCAAGTTTTGTTTGTTATAATTTGTGTAGCAGTCCCATATCTGTGCAGTTGGTAACTGGAAGTTACTCTCATTTGAAGAGCTGTCCCTCGTGAGGGACTGTACTCCCGACCTGCTCTGAGCCAGCACCCCCAACGCCCCTGCCTGTCCTGAGCATCCTTGACGTTACTTCTCCCTTCTGTAGCTGTGCCTGTCCCCTGTCTCACTTTCCCCTTGCCAGCTCATTTCCTCTAAGCTTGACATTGCTGCTGCTTTTCTCTCGGATTGATTCTTACTGGCTGCCATTAAGTTAACGTTGCATTGCTATACCTCTCCCATTTCTTTATTTTAGTAACCTTAACATTTTCCAATCATGTAGGCCCCAAATCAAAAGGTCACCCTGGATTTTTCACTCTGTTATTCTCAATAGTTTCTGTTATCATGCCTTTCATGTACACAGTAAAATACCTCTAATCTGGATTTTGCTTTTCACCCTGCTGATGTCATTGTCCTAAAAAGCCTGTCTCGTGTTCTTTGCTAGGTGACAAATACAAACCGAAAACACATTGTGTGTGTGTGTGTGTGTGTGTGTGTGTGTGTGTCTATGTTTGTGTGTGTGTGTGTGTGTGTGTGTGTGTCTATGTGTGTGTGTGTGTGTGTGTGTGTGTGTGTCTGTGTCTGTGTGTGTCCTCATGTCTATGTTTGTGTGTCTGTGTGTGTGTATGTGTGTGTGTGTGTGTGTGTGTGTCTATGTTTGTGTGTCTGTGTTTGTGTGTGTGTGTGTGTGTGTGTGTGTCTGTCTGTCTGCCTGCCACCAGCCAGCAGTTTATTCTCATTTGCTCCCTGAGGTGATGGATGTTAGGAGCAGCTAATAAGAGGAGGGGCTGAGATTGATGCTGCAGGCATCATTCCTCTTTGTAGTCTCTTGAATGGCCCCAGCGCTTTTGAAAAACTTAATGTGTGTAGTAACAGACGTTAGCATTGCCCCCTCCCACAAACAGTGTAAACTTCAGTTTTACCACTTTTCTCCCTCTCATGCATTGCTCATTTCTTGGGATCTTTTTAACTTTATGTTTAAAAATAAGTCCCGTGTAAAGACAGGCTCTGAGCCTGTTCTCAATGGGTATGGTGGTGGGTTCTGCCTGTTCAGATCTGGATGATGTGATGCGGTTTCCTTCCCACACTAGGCACTGGGATTGGATGGTGAAGTTATTGGAGGGAGCTTCACCGATAAGAAGTGTTTCCTTTTAGCTGCCACATTTTTGTTTCTGTTTCTATTTCTTTCCCTGACAGCTTACATACCGCGCACATTACAGAATAACTAGAGTTTTATGTGTCAGATTATTAAGAAATGGTAAATCGGTTATATACAAATCAACTTATTTACATAATTGGTGTTGTATCTAAGTTCCTAATGAACGGCAGCGTTCTCATGAGCACAGTTTCTTCTGTGTGTATATAGAAAAAATGGAGCAAAATCATGTGTGTTCTGTTTTCATTTTGTTCTGTCTGGAAGCTCCCGTCATTTGCATGCCCACACAGATTGAATGCTGCATCCATCTCTGGGTTCAATCTCTGAAATAGAGAGGGTGGTTGTGGCGCACACCTTTAGTCCCAGCACTTGGGAGTCAGAGGCAGGGGATATCTGAGTTCAGGAGCAGCCTGGTCTACAGAGCAAGTTCTAGGAAACAGTAAGCAATGTGCAAAAGAGACCCTATCTCAACCCCACCAACTCAAAAAAAGAAAAAAAGCTGGAACAGGCACCACAGGTGGGAGTGCAGACCTTTGTGAGCCTGTAACAAGGTAGGTTAGCAAGAGAAAAGGGTGGGGCGTGAATTTACCTAGATGATGATGTGACACAGGAGGTGTGAACATTCGGAGGCGGAAAAACTAGTTTAATAGTTAGATTTGAAGGGCTGCTAGCCCTGTAGAAGTGTAGTTAGACAAGAGGAGAGATCAGGTACAGGGATGGAGTGTGAAACGGCAAGCAGACTTGCCTGTGAAGAGTTTTCTTGGTGTCTGTGTGTCTTCCGTTTGGCACAGGTCAGTGTGCCTGAATACAGTTGACCAGGTCTTTCAGAAGAGGTGGGTTAGAATTTCTTCATCACAGGCTCTGAGTATAAGCGGGCAGGAGAGGATTAAGATAAAATGTCCAGACTTTTATGGTCACTTTTGGGGTGGGAACTGTAATTTTTATAACCTGCTTTAGGGAGGAAGAAGGATACTTCCGTGGGCTGCTTTGGAGGGAAGTGGAGCAGGAGAATGAAGGGTGGGCACTGTGCGGGCAGAATGAAGGGTGGGCACTGTGCGGGCAGAATGAAGGGTGGGCACTGTGCGGGCAGAATGAAGGGTGGGCACTGTGCGGGCAGAATGAAGGGTGGGCACTGTGCGGGCCTGCTCCTGACTGAGGCCTTTCCAGTTTGTTCTCTGCATTCAGAGTAGTCCTGGTGCCGAAGCCCCATGCTTTGGGGTACTGTGTGTTTGAACCAGAGCAGAGGTTTCCTGTTTCTTTTTCTCAGCGGATGGTGAGTGAAGAGTCTGGGATCATGTGTCTGTGGAAATGAGAGAATGAGATGTTAAGAGCTTCCGTGCCAGATTTTCCACCCTGAATGTATTTAGTAGTCAGTGTTTAGATGTACTGAACGCCTAGAAACGAGTCACAGCATGTATGTGCTGTAAGCATGCTCCCCAGTGTGGTAGTGGAGTGGTGATCAGGACCGGAAGAAGTGCCTGGCGCTAGGGAGGTCTTTAGGTTAGTGGGGTTCAGGCCCTGGGAAGGCATTAACATGGTGCTCAGGTGGTTTCTGGGTAATTCTCAGAAGAGGTAGTTCTAGCAAGAGACAGTTCAAAGAGTGAGCCTAACCGCCTGGCTCTCCCAGCTTCCTGTTTGGGGTGTGTCTGTTCTCCCCACTGGCTCCCTTCATTGCCACCCACTACCACGCGCTCCAAGCAAGAGAGCTGTTTGAAAACTTTGAAAGTGTGCAGGCAATAAAAGTTTTTTCTTACCAAGTTTGTGTCTGATATCTTGATGAAAAACTGACAAATGAAGTGAATTGTGGTATATTTAACTGAAAACCTGTTTAGGGGACAAAGATTTCCCAGTAGTATCATCAACAAGAAAATGCCATGGGCTCTAGGAACCATGCCATCTGTTTTGTTTTGTCCTTCAAGACAGGGTGTCTCTGTGTAGCCCTGGCTATCCTGGAACTCTCTCTGTAGACCAGGCTGGCCTTGAGCTCATACCCCTGCCTCTGCCTCCTGAGTGCTGGGGTTAAAGGCGTGCACCACCACAGCCCAGCTCCACACGGCCTTCTGTATGTGATCATCAGTGTTATAATTGTAAAGTTACTGCATATGCAAATGAGAGATTTAAACTACTGAAGGAAGTGAAGTAAGAGTTTCTCTTTCAGTAGGCCTGTCTCTGCTCATGGGTTGCTAGAGTCATTGCTCAGGCTCTGATGTACAAACAAGAAATTTGTGCACCTTAAGAATATGACAGGGGCTGCAGAGACAATGCAGTCAGCCAAGAGCTTTGTGCACAAACACGAGGTGAGTTTAGACCCTGCGGACCCATCCTCAGGACCTGTGTGAACACCCAGGGCAGCGGTAGCATGCCTGTAATTTAGCACTGTGGAGGAGATGGGAGGGAGATGGGAGGGTGCCAGGGGCTTGTTGGCTGCCCGTGTAGCTTAATTGGCAAGCACCGGGTTCAGTGAGAGGCCCTGTCTCAGTAGGGTGGATTGACAAGACACTCCAGATTTACCTCTGGCCATCTTATTCATGTGTGTGCATGGAGCCCTCCACACACATGTTCATAAATAGTTGCACATACACATGTATACCACACACCCTGAAGCACAATAACGTCAGGATCCTCTTGATGGAAGGGAGTGAAGAACAGTGAGCATCTGTGTCTTACAGACAAATGATAAAAATGGAGTCAGTAGTTCTGGAACTTGGGAGGTGGAGTGGGAGGGTTCAGAGCTCAAGGCCACCATCTCAAAAGTGTGTAATGAGTCTGAGCAGCTCAAACAAGTGGCCACAGTGATGCTGTGGCCAAAGATAGATGGTGAGCAGACTTTCATTTCTTCAGACTTTATAATTATGCAAATCACAGCAGCTTCTTAGATTCTGATTCTGCTCTGTCAGGGGATGCCAAGAATTTAAGGTTTCTCAAGCTACATATTTGTACATATTTATCCATACACATTTTTATACATAGTAGTTTGATTTCTTGAATAAGGATTATGGGATATTTTCTGATTTTTTTTAATAAATAGGAATTTTAAAGTTTTTCTGGCAGATATACAAAATTAGTGTTTTAATTTTTTGTTAATTTTTTTAAGAGATTAAATTATTCATTATGTATAAGTGTTCTGCCTGCACATATGCCTGCAGGCCAGAAGAGGGCACCAGATCTCAGTACAGATGATTGTGAGCCATCATGTGGTTGCTGGGAATTGAACTCGTGACCTCTGGAAGAGCAGCCAGGGCTCTTAACTTCAGCCCTAACCATTTTTTTTTTTTTTTTTTTTTTTTTTGAGACAATGTATCAGATATCTCAGGCTGGCTTCAAACTCCTCATGTACTATAGAATGACCTTGAAGTTGTGGTCTTTCCTCTCCCCTCTGCTTCCTGGTGTGTTGGGTTACAGGTGAGCCCCTCCACCACTTATGCAGTGTTGGGGGCTGAACTCCGGTTTCATTCCTGGTATTTGAGTACTTTACTAACTGATCTCTCTCCCAGCTCATAACAATTAGTTTGTAAAAGTTTGTTAATTATGCCATTTTGTTCTAAAGTGCCGTGTCTAGGTTTGGTTCCTGTGGTTTGTGATTTGTTTGTTTGTTTAAGATGTGGTTTATTTGTGCCTGTGTACTTTGAACCTCCATTCTTTCATTCCCTCTCTTGATACAGGGTCCCGGTGAAGTTCTTGCAGGTCTGGAACTCCCTGTGTAGATTGGGCTGGCTTCACCTTCACAGAAATCACCCGCCTCAGCCTGTGTTGCTGGGATCAAAGGCAGATGCCACTCAGCCTGGCTTCTTTGCTTTTCCTATAATCACTTACTCTCTATTAGACATTGTAAATAACGTAGTAAGTCAAAGGGCATTTGTTTGGTTTTGTTTCCACATAGTAGCTGGTTGGGAGTCTCTGAAGAAATATTAGAAAGTATAAAGTCACATGACTGGAGCAGTGTCACTGTCTGGGGGTGGCACACCAGGTAATTGTGAGGGGCCTCTGCTAATGAACAGCTCAGCTTGGCATTTTGCTTCCATTTAAGACAGGTGATGTGGTACCAGAACTATGAAAGCAAGCACTCAAAGTTTCTTTGATGTGGGACTTTGTGCATGAAGAAATGGTACTTTTGAGAGTCCAGGCTCTGCTGAGGCCTTCAACTGACATCAGGGAAATGTCTGCACAGGCATTATTGTCAGCCACTTGGTGGCTTAGGTGTGGCTTATGGAGCCACAGGTAGATTGATCACTCAGTACTGTGCTGCCAATAGGTATCTGTGTCTTGCCATAGCTCCGAAAACTGGTTTATGATATTTGGGAGGACAGCTAATTTTATTCCTGTGATCCCTGGTACTTTCTCTCTCTCTCTCTCTCTCTCTCTCTCTCTCTCTCTCTCTCTCTCTCTCTCTCTGTCTGTCCCTGTCTCTCTCTCTCTCTGTCT